>JAOWBN010242942.1:0-23789 GCA_028565015.1 Pinguicula moranensis | reverse complement strand
GCATCAAGTAAGTATCGAATACGGTTCGGTCGTATTCGGATTCGTTCCTGCTTATTCAGTTTTATTTCCAGTTGATTAGATCCGTTCTAATTATGGTCTACAGTCTCAAATACCACATCTCGTCATCCCTTCATTATACAAATCCTAAGCCCCTCTATGGCCGCACGAAGTTTTGCTTCATTATTTGTACCTGTTCCAAGGAATCTAGAGTAGGCCGTGAGGCAAAACCCTTGATGATCTCTTATGATTCCACCCGCACCTAATGACCCAGGATTCTCATTGCAGCTACCATCGAATTTAATTTGACCCAACCATGGGGCGCTGTAGACCAGTAGCAGTAAACAGTCCGGACTCCATCCTTTTTCTTCCATTTGATGGTGATATTCAATTGGCATAGTAGAGGTGTGTCATGTGCCTGCATAAAACCCAAATTAGCTGAAACAGCTACTGAAACAATTATGTTTTTAACCTCATGCCATCATGCCATATTTTCTCCGCTGAGAGTGGTGTTTCTTCAAAGCGCGCTACACATCTTCGTGTCGTGTCCAAAGACACCATGTAACAACTCCTGGCATAATTGATGATATAAAACCATGAAATCCATATTGCCTTGCTATTTTGCTCCACTGACAGAGTTTGATACTCCATGAGACCGAGTGTGCAAAGGATTTCCGAAGGAGTTGAGATGCTCTATCCCCAGGTCTCTGTCGCCAGCTCGCCATCTATAATATATGATCCAATGTTTCTTGATGCAGTACTACACAACATTGGCATGATGAAACTGTTGAAGTATAGAAAGCTTCACCTCCCACACCGGTTGTGGGAGAGTGTAAGGATGGGTTTAAATATATGGGCTTTCACCTTACTCTACAAGAGGCCTTTTGGGGATAGGAGTTGAAGCGTGGGCCCCCATATATTCTAGATGTAGTGACTGAACAGGTTACACGTCTTTTATGTGAAACAAAAATCATATTTCCATAATGCTGTAGAACATGTGAACTAGTCTGATCAGGAATTAGCAAGTGCATCTAATTAATTGTGCAGTGAAAACGTTTTCCCATCTAATCCTACTCTTCTCGGGCAGTGCGATCCTTACTTTGATCAAACAGGATGCTCCCATCCTGGTTGTGAGCCTGCTTATCCTACACCTAAATGTGAGAAGAAATGCACACGGCAAAACCTGGTCTGGCAGGAGTCAAAACACTTTGCTGCCAATGCATATAGAATCAGTTCTGATCCATATAGTATAATGGCAGAAATTCTGACCAATGGCCCAGTTGAGGTCTCTTTCACTGTATACGAGGTAAGAAAAGGCATGCAATCCGATAGTTCACTTGTAGTAAAGCATGAAATTCTGAGTCCATATTTTCCTCAATGACAGGATTTTGCTCACTACAAGTCTGGAGTTTACAGACATATAGTAGGTGATGAGTTGGGAGGCCATGCAGTTAAGCTTATAGGTTGGGGAACTACTGATAGCGGGGTTGACTACTGGGTAATGATTCCATTAGTAAAATCTTCAAGACTAGTTATCATCTGTCTGTAATTCTTACTTTCTTCCTCGTGCGTGCAGCTTATAGCAAATCAGTGGAACCGTAGCTGGGGCGATGTATGCTTTCTGTGATCTTTACCTAATTATGTGATCTTTCCACTCTGGCCATTTTTTCATGCTGAGCATATGCATGGAGATGTAGTGCACAAGATCTTTTTTGTTGTCTTTGCTTTGGAGTTGTGTTGTTAAAAAAATTTCATCACTTCCTTACCAGAATGGATACTTCAAGATCATAAGAGGAACCAATGAGTGTGGCATTGAAGAAGATGTAGTTGCAGGATTACCATCCTCGAGAATCTTGATAACTCAGAAGAGCAACACGGATATGCCACTCGATGCCTCCGAGTAGCTGACGATTGTCTGGCAACGAAGACCTTATTTATTATCATGATAACTCGACTGATTTCAACCAGATGCTTTAGAAAATGGATATTTAAGTGATGAAGGTATCTCAGCTCTGTATGTGAAGTATTTGATAATATGAAGTTAGGAGCTGTTTTCAGATGTTAAACACTCATGAACAATAAGGATATGTTTGTACGTCTACAGAAATTAGATTTTACTTCTTTTTTTTCTTTTTTTTTTAATTTCAAAATTTATGTTTTAAAATTTTATTTCTAGTCCTCATTTTCATTTTTTTTCCATCAAAATTACTTTTTCTTGAAGTAACTACAAGGCACACTTTTTTTTTAGATTAATTTTCCCATTCTCCTTTTTTTTCTTCAGATTATTTCAAAATTAGTGTTTTAAAACTTCATTTCTCCTTTTACTTTTTTTTTCAGTGAGATTTTAATTTTTTCAGAAATAGGTAGGAGGTTACTTTTTTTTCCACTTCTACTTCTAATGGCAATTTTGTAAATAAATCAAAATTATCATACCAAATTTAACTACAAATACTATTTAATCATTTTAAAAAATTTGATTGCAAACACGTTTTCCATATTTTTTTTAATTTTTTCATAATTTTACCAAACACTAAAAAATTACAAATTAAAAGGAGAAGCAGAATCAAAAGAAGAAGCGAAATAAGAAGTAAAATTAGAAATCAAGTATGGATACAAAATATGCCCTTAGTAGATAAAGCTAAATCTTTAAAATTGTGAGAAAAAAAGACAATTTATCCTTAACAACTTTTGTAGGAACAATGATAAACACGATTACGTCATGGGTTATTGTCTAATTTCTTAGAATTGATTTCACATTTTCAAGTAAAAGCAATTGAAGTAAATAAGACTAGTTTTTTTTGGCAATGCCAATGATTCTAATAATTTATTTATTTATTAGAAAAACAAATTGATAACATACTTCTTGGTTCTTACTCACATGAGATTATTTAACCTCAAAATTGATCAGACAATAGACATAAAAATACCTCGTGTTATTAAAAATAGTCTATTTAATTATTCACAATATACTTATCAAAAAATTATTCACAATATGTCAGAAATCTCAATACAAAACAAAAAAAAATTCAAAGGTTCAGTTTGGCAATACGGCAGGATAAGGTATAACCAGAAACCTATAATAAAATTTATAAGATAAGAAGTTGAGAATTAATAATTTGACCTGAATTGACTAATGTATTTGAAAAAATTACCTGATGAGTAACTAATTTTTGTAAAAAAATATAAAAAGACATTGCTCTTATAATTTTACTTTTTTTTTTCTAGCATATTGTCATTATTATTTAATAAAACAAATCAGTTTTTTCTCTAATAATTCTAATAAATATTTAGTGATTTAATTATTAACGATGGAGTATAGAGCAGTGAGCATCCTATTGCAAATTTCTATACATCAAAGCACACATGTATTATGCATTTTTTTTTTAAAATTTAAAGTACACTTGCTAGTGAACTTTCATATATAATGGTATTATTTTCAAGATTTATTTAGTAATTATAACGTGTAACTTATTTTTTGATAAGTTCTTAAAATAGTTTGTTTTTTCAAACATAAGATATCATACGGGTGGTTATCAAATAATTTTATTTGGTAAAACTACTTTATTTTGGTCAAATAATATAAAATAACCTAATAAGGTGACACCCAAAAAAGTTCAAACCTTTAAGCAGGAACAACAGGACTTGTACTCTAGCTAAAGGAAGCAATGCAGCCCATATATCATTGATGGCCAAGAAGAAAAAACCTCTATATGCTCAAGATTACAGGCCCATTACATTGATTGGAGCTATACCGAAGATTATTGCAAAGGTACTTGCAAACAGATTAGCAAAAGTCTTGCCAGACTTGATCTCATTGCAGCAATCAGCTTTCTTGAAGGGGAGAACTTAGGAGATGGAGTTATGATTCTGAATGAAACTATTGATGAGCTGCAGAAGCTCAATAGAACAGCTATCCTGATGAAGATAGACTTTGAAAAGACTTTTGACATGGTAAATTGGGATTATCTTAGAGATGTGATGGAAAAAATGGATCTTCCTCCATGCTGGATATGGTGGATTCAGGGAATGCTAGAATCAGCCTCTACCTCAGTTCTTATCAATGGGAGCCCTACACAGGAATTCTATCCAAAGAGAGGTTTAAGACAAGGAGATCTATTATCACCTCTGTTATTTCTTATAGCAGTTGAAGGCCTATCAAATCTAATTGCTAAAGCTGTAAGTCTGGAGATGTTACAACCGTTGAGGGTGGGTAGAAATAAGGTTCCTGTATCTCATCTACAATATGCAGATGATACGATATTAGCTGGTCAAGCTACATGGAAAAATATCAGGGTTTTCAAAGCTATACTACAAAATTTTGAAGTTCTATCAGGGCTAAAAGTGAATTATCAGAAATCTCTTCTGATAGGAGTAAATGTACCAAGGGGTCTTTTGGATAGTATGGCTACCTATCTGAATTGTAATCAAGGAACTATACCTTTTACTTATCTTGGGCTTCCTATTGGAGCAAAAATGCAGAAGAAAAAATCATGGGAACCGATTCTATAAACTATCAGGAAGAGGTTGAAAAGTTGGGAACTTAGATACATCTCAGAAGGAGGCAAGTTAATATTATTGAACTCTGTACTAAATACATTACCTTGCCACTATTTTAACTTCTATAGAGCCCCTCCAACTGTCTGCAAAGAGTTTAATAGGCTGATGAGAGCCTTTTTCTGGGGAAGCAGCCCACACAAGAAAAAGATGAATTGGGTATCTTGGAACAAAATAATGACTCCTAAAGAAAGAGGGGGTTTGGGGGTAAGAAACCCGAAGGTGATAAATGACTCTCTTTTAGGAAAATGGGGAGAGAGGCTACTGCAGGGAGAGCACAACTTGGCATATCAAATCATTCAATCAAAATATGCAAGTAGGGGCATCATTAGTTTAGGCAATTTTCATGAAATGGGCATCTTGGACTCATCAATCAGAGCATGGAGGATGCCGAGATACTACCCATCAAAATGGTGGTCTGACCTTCAAGATCTAGCAGCCACAGATTGGTACAGGGACATGCTGCAGATTCAGGTTGGAGGAGGATCAAATATTTATTTCTGGCAGGATAGGTGGTGTTCTCCTTCACCTTTGGCAACTCTTTTCCCTAGACTACTAAGGGTGGCAGCATCTATATCAATTCTTTTGGCTAATATGGGTCACTGGAACCTTAACACATGGATATGGGATTGGAATTGGAGAAGAACATTGCGCGGATATGAACCTCAAGACCTACAGCTTCTACAGGAAGTAATAGGTGACAACACTCCAAACTTATCCAAGGTGGACAAAATATTATTCTCCAGGCAGGCTGATGGAAGGTATATGACAAAGGAAGCATATGCAACACATCCAATGACATTGGAACAGAACTTCTCAGAAGAGGATGCTAATCAATTGAGGCTAATATGGAATAAATACGCTCCAAGCAAAGTGAGCACATTTGCTTGGAAGATGTTGCTCAATGCAATTCCAATCAAAGAAGCTTTACAAAAGAGGAGGATTATTGAAGAAAATCAGGACATATACTGCCTGCTATGCAAGGAACACCCTGAAACAAGAGAACATCTCTTTTACCAGTGTACCTACAGTGTAGAGACATGGAATAGGCTACAACATTGGCTGGAATATGGAGAAGGGATATCATCTATGACACTCTTTGAAAATCACAAACCAGTAGGTGTAAATCAGGAAGCATGGAGGAGCCTCTGGTTAGCTACAATCTGGAGTCTATGGAAGATGAGAAGCAAGGCCCATTTCTCGGGGGATCTCCCACTGGGAAATCAAGTTTTCCTATCTATACAACACTCAACTTGGCAATGGATTAAGGCACAAAGAGGGCCTCTGTTATTCCCCTTCTCTATGGCTGACTGGAAAAATGCTCCCACCTCTTGTCTACTATTCTAAATTGCTAACTATGTTCTGAATCTAATGATAGACAGGTCAAAATTCATAAGGCAGCACCGTGACTCTGCAATGGAGAGCTGAAGGTACAGGTATGCAAGGCCAAGGGGTTTTCCTAGTTAGCATTGATGAGGGGTTACTGCACTCACAGGTTAGGTAAAGGGAAGAAATGAGGTCAGAATTCACAAGGCAGCACCGTGAATCTGCAATGGAGAACTGAAGGTACAGGTATGCAAGGCCAAGGGGTTTTCCTAGTTAGCATTGATGAGGGGTTACTGCACTCACAGGCATGTTGCAATTTTATTGTCAGAAACATATTATCAAATACATTGCATATCTTAATGTAATAGTCAAAATTGGAATTGTTGGGCAGTATTTACTCCTGGTTTTGTGCAATCTTACTGTATATTTTCTTCAAAAAGGTACAGGTTAGGTAAAGGAAAGAAATGAGGGATGAAGGATTGAATTGTAGCCTCAGTTGTTCTGCACATCTCCTAATGCTTGTTCACATTTGATCGGGACACTAGCTTGGTGAAATATGTAATGGCTACAATATGACTACACACACTCTCTCCTTCTGGTCATATTTGATACTCACTCAATTGAAGTTTGAACACTAGAAAATGATACTTGTTTCACTTTTGCACATAATACAATACACTGCACGGTGACCAGCACATATTCTAACAGTGATGGGGTAGAGTCAAATGTATATACTAGACCCTCTCAGAAGGGTACTGGCTGATTTCAATCAGCACAAAATGCACGAGAACTCTGAGAGATGGAGTGGTACAAACTTGTTCTATGGAAAGGACTACAGAAGTTCAAATTGGAACTTTAGCAATACATCTTCAAAGATGGAAAGGACTACAGAAGAACCAGTCACTCGATGGGTTTGGAAAGAAGATGGAAAGCTCTCAGAATACTGCCAATTACTTATTACAATGACAAGGAAATAAGACTTAATGGATTAAGGTGGATGGCATTTGTCTCGGATGTGATTTTAATCAATTGTCTAACTGGCTATATCCTTTACTCATTACAGGGGTAGCTCATCAAACAGAAAGAAGCTATGTACCGGTATAAAAAAAGGGATACCGATAAGCTGATAGTCAGGATAGTCTGATTGATGAAAAGCGGGGATGGCGATGAACTGAATGCGGAGACGCTGGTGCATTCATGAGGTTAGAGGAGCCATTGACCGATCACCCTTATCTATACTAGAGGATATGCTGGTAGCGCAAAAGTTTTAAAAGTTATGACTGAGGCAAAAATCACTTACTTTTCATCTGATAGGTCTATGTTTCATTAGATGCAGTCTAGAGGTTGTAATCTGATTTGGCTGTATTGTTGTTTATTTTGCTTCTTTGTAAATATTTCAGTATATATGAAATTTGGCTTATCAAAAAATATGTATATATATATATGTTTACAAATTTAAGAAAATGAAAAAAAAGTAATTTTAGTCCATAAGTTGGCTCAATTTATAATTTTAGTCCCATAAAAAAAATGTAAGTTCCACCCAAAATTTTAACTTCTGCTTTTGCAAATATTTTTTTTTTATAATATTAAATAATAATAAAAACTAAATAATTTTAGGGTCTTGACCATTTTATCAAATAAACAAATGAACAAATTATTGATGCCAACGAAACGAATGAACAAATTTTCCCGAAACCTCACAAAACTCATTTCTTCCCCTTCCTCTAGGTAGAACGGGAAGCACATGTGCTGAAACCCATTTCTTTTGGTGCAAATGAAATGCGTAGAGATCGGAAAGAACACCAACGACGAAAGCACTCTGCTGGGCCGACACTGACGCTGAGAGACGAAAGCTAGGGGTAGAGGGTGAACAGGAAGCAGAAGCGAGCCCCTCGTCCGAGCGATAGCTATCACCGAGAGCTTTCAGTTAGTGTTCATTGCTGAGTGATCGCTCGCCGCTCTATCACTATATACCGACTTTTGATAAAGAATGTTGAGAGGGGTCAGCCACCAAATCCCTATATTCAATACATATTGGTATTGGAAATTATAGATTCGATTCTATTATAAGACGAAGGAAGAAAGAAAAGAAGTAAAACTTCATCTTTATGGAAAAAGAAAATAAGAAGCCCTTTTCTTATTTCTTAGAACCGGATATGAAAAAGAATAGGAAAAAAAGAGAGGCCTGGAGTATACCTCCTATTTTTTATGAAGAGGGTGAATCTTTTTCTCGAAGGATCAGAAAAAAATGGGTCCAGATCTCCTGCGAAAAACTTCGCTACCTCCAATTTAGTAATCAGGTGGCCTATCCCTGAACTTCCCACCTTTTAATCCTATATAACTTTCATTTTTGCGACTCTTTCATCCAAATTAACCGTGTACCAGGAACCAGATTTGAACAAGTGACACGAGGTTTTTCAGTCCTCTACTCTACCAGCTGAGCTATCTCGACCATTCACGTTGAAAATTCGTCCTAGAGAAACTCCAAAAAATTTTGTTCCCCACATTTCTAGTTCCTCTCATGTCCCCATTTATTACATAAAGAGCAGTTAGTTGGTTTCCACTCAACAACCACTTGAGGCACTAGAATTCAGCCTCAAGTACGTATTATTAGAATAGGTTGTTGGTGGAAAGGAATTAAAAGTATAAGATTGTGATCCTTTAAAATCAGGTATCACAATCTTATCACACCCCTAAATTCCTTTTCATCAGCATCAAGTAGCTCCAAGTCATTTCCTCATCTTCTTTTCTTCTTTTATAAGGAGAACGTGTAACACAATTAAGATATGGAAAACATGTAACCAAAGCAAGATTCTTTGTCTCTTTTATCAAATCAACATGGTATTAGAGAAACTGTTTCGATCACTACAATCATACTTTTAAGCTCATCACTTACTACCATGACCGACCTAAAAAATTCCGAGGTTTCTTCACGCGATGTGAGCCTCCCATCGGATGAATTCACAAAGAAGTTTACTCGACTTCTCACTCAAATCCAAAACCCCGAAACCAACAATCCCATCTCTATCAAACTAAAACTCAATGATCAGAATTTTTGCTTATGGAGCCGGTTAGCCAAATGGCCATCGGCGGAAAAGGAAAACTAGGACATCTCACGGATGAATCCCTACCAACTAGAACGCTTGAATTCAAGAAATGGGAACAATCAAACTTAAGTATTTGCACAAGCCTACTTGATGCAATGGAATCAAAGTTGGTTGATCGATATGCCTACTATCCCTCAGCCAACGCGATGTGGGATGGTTTGTCCGTTACTTACAACACTGAAGGCGACAAATTACAAATGTTTGAATTGTCTGTCTGTACAACAACCAATTTTGAAGAATTATACACGACTTTACAGAAAATCTGGCTGGAGATGGACCGGAGACAACCAATCCCATGAAAGATGCAGAAGATATTGCAATTTTCAACCAACTAAGGCAAGAAACTCGTCTGTTTCAATTTCTAGCATCAATCAATCTAGAGTTCGATGCTGTAAAAAGGAATTTGTTTAAAAGTGACCCTCTTCCATCCGTGGAGACAACCTACGCCACGTTTTTCCGGGAAACCGCACGGATTCAGATATTAAACCCAAATCACGGCAAATCCGATGACATCGTGCACGGAATCGGAAGTGGTCTCATGGCAAAAACACGGTCAGAAATGGCACAACCAGGAACCAAATCGTCACCGCGTGCGCCTTTCAGTTGATAAAACCAAGCTATGGTATGCACGGTGCAAAAAAATGGGACATACGACCGACAAATGTTTCAAAATAATTGGGTACTCGGACTGGTTTTTCAAGGACAAAAATCGATCGGGGAGGGGGGGGGGCAACCACCACCACGAGAAACTCAGAGGCCTCATCCAGCGGCGGTGGCAACACACCCCCACGTTCAATGGAATCGTGACGGGAGAGAACACGCCGCAGAAACGTCTGCCCGATCATGGTGAAAACCTTGCATCTTTAGCCAATTTTCAGTCAGATTTATGTTTTGTCCCTTGGCTTTTGCAAAAAATTACAGAAAATTCCTCAGGAAATTCAAGTTCTTCGGTACGTTCCTCAGTCTCTTCAATAAATATGACGGGTTCCCCAGAACAATGAGTAATTGCAGAAACATCCTCCAGCTCTATGTTTTTTCCGATACAACCCCTCGACTATGCAGATTCTCGGAAAAAACCACCAGACAAGACAAATTCGTGGTTATGCCCTCAAACAAAGCCAAAATCACATATTTTACCCCAAAATTCTCACAATTTACATAAACAACCTACATCCAAGTTTTTTCATCCCGAATGATTTGATTTTGAACCCAACATTGATTTTGTAGCCCCCTCTATAGCCCACGTGTCCCATAAACCACCACAGTAAAATATTGACCGATGGCTCATTGATTGTGGGGTTACAGACACAATGACAAATATAGCTTCTGATCTAATTCATCCCCATTATCCATCAAGAAGTTTATACATATGGCCAATGGGGGGTATCAAGTGTTACTAGTGGGGGGACCATAAATGTATCACCAGACATCCAACTGCGGAATGTCTATATGTTCCGTCTCTCTCCTACAAATTATTGTCTGTAAGTTATGTTATGACGGAACTAAATTGTTGTGTTCTTATTTACCCCCATTTCTGTTTATTACAGGATCTTCAAACAAGGGTGATTATTGGGCGTGGCACTGAGCAAGATGAACTGTACTATATTGATGATGTGAATTAGTCGAGCAGTACTATGATGGTCTCTGGCTCCTCTGCACGACAACATTGGCTATGGCATCGCCGTCTTGGACATCCATCTGATGGTTATCTTAAACTTTGCTTCCACATTTATTTTCCGCGCATAAATAGTTTAATTGTGAGACTTGCTGTATGGCAAAAACTCATCGTACTTCGTATCCATTGAATAATACTCGTAATAGTTTGCTCTTTTCTCTGGTTCATTCTGATATTTGGGGACCCACTCCATATCGATATTTTTTATTATTTATTGATGATTGCACCCAGATGACTTGGGTATATTTTCTTCATAACAAGTAAGAGGTTACTCAAAAGTTTATTGAGTTTTATTCAATGGTTCAAGTACTATTCAAGCAGCATATTCGCATACTTCGCTCGGACAATGGTGGCGAATTTGTGAACACATCAATGACCCATTTTTTCTTGGCAAAAGGTCTCATACATGAAATGACCTGTCCCCATACCCCTGAACAAAATGGTACGACTGAGCGAAAAAATAGGTTACTCTTGGAAATCACTCGGGCTATCATGATTGATTCAAAGACTCCTCATTCGTTGTGGCCTGAAGCAGTTGCTACAGCTTTCTATCTAACCAATCGCCTACCCACAAAATGTCTAGACCTCCGTACCCCGCTTCAGGCTCTGGCAGATCTTTATGAGGTTTTTATTTTAGTTCTGCCCCCTAGGTCTTTGGATGTTCAGTTTATGTTCATATTCCCAAATCTGAGCGTAGCACATTTGATCCATGTGCAATCAAGTATGTGTTTGTTGGGTATGACATTCATAAATGGGGATATCGCTGCTATCATCCTCCAACACAACGTATGTATACAACAATGGATTTTCAATTTCTTGAAACAGAGTATATTTACCGTAACCTTTCCAGTAATCAGGGGGAGATCTCTACTCATGATTATGATGAATCACTGAATTGGCTACTACATAATTCTGACACACATGGGCCCATGTATCAGACGACAGATTCAAATCCATCGCAGATATCTCAGGATGATTCATCTCAAGTTAATGATATAGTATAGTCTCCTATCCCGTGTTCGTCACGACCCGTGTCACCTCCGCTTGAGGATTATAAGGTACACATATCTGATGAGCTGACAAGTGATTCTATTGTTATACCTTCTGTTATTTCTACTAATATTATAAAGACATCTGGTGCGGGTGAGAGACATTGTGTATTGCCCCCAAGACATAATCGGGGTGTACCTACCAAGAAATATGAACCTGAGCATATCTCGCGACAATCTAAATATCCCATGGCTGATCTCGCCTGAGGGAGTTTGTCACAATCGGCACGAGGCTTTATGATGGCGGTTTATTCCGAACAAGTACCAAAAAATATTCATGAAGCACAGGGACAACTGGAGTGGAAGAATGCAATGAACACAGAAATGGATGCTTTGCAAAAGAATCAAACATGGGTAAAATGTACAAAACCACCAGGAAAAAGATCTGTAAGATGTTGTTGGGTTTTTACCATAAAGTGTAAAGCCGATGGCACAATCGAAAGATACAAAGCTCGGTTGGTCGCGAAGGGATATACTCAAACATATGGTATTGATTATTCAGAAACTTTCTCTTCTGTAGCCAAAATTGGCACCATTAGAGTATTATTTTCAGTTGCTGCCAATCGTAACTGACCATTACACCAATTTGATGTAAAAAATGCATTTCTTCAGTGAAAAAGTATATATGGAGCCACCACCTGGTTTCTCGAATGATTTTCAGGAAAATGAAGTGTGTTTACTCAAAAAGGCACTATATGGACTGAAACAATCTCCACGTGCTTGGTTTGAAAGATTTACTGTGACTATGAAAAAATATGGATACAATCAAAGTAATGCATATCACACCCTATTACTGAAGCATCGAGAAACTTTAACCACATGTCTCATTATTTATGTTGATGACATGATTATAACAGGCGATGATAGTGAAGAAATTCTGAATCTTCGCAAGCACCTGTTTCAAGAATTTGAAATGAAAGATCTCGGGGAGCTCGAATATTTTCTCGGGATTGAAGTGTTGAGATCAACTAGAGGAATATTCCTCTCCCAAAAGAAGTATATACTTGATCTATTGGCTGAAATTGGATTAGTAGACTGCAAACCAACTGATACACCAATGATGGCAAATCACATATTAAATCTTGATAATAATGTTATCCCAGCTAACAAAGAACAATATCAGCGTCTAGTGGGAAAGTTTATTTATCTTTCTCATACTTGGTCTGATATAGCATACTCTGTAGGGGTAATCAACCAATTTATGCAGAAGCCAAAGGTGGAGCACATGGAAGCA
Source organism: Pinguicula moranensis (assembly GCA_028565015.1). NCBI lineage: Eukaryota > Viridiplantae > Streptophyta > Magnoliopsida > Lamiales > Lentibulariaceae > Pinguicula > Pinguicula moranensis. Next base: position 10,847 of record JAOWBN010242942.1, on the reverse strand, counting down.
ACACATATTGTATTGAGATATTTGAAGGGAACTACCTGAGGAGGAATTATATTCCAAAATCATGGTCATCTAAACATATGTGCATACACCGATGCTGATTGGGCAGGGAGTCAAACTAACAGACGATCTACCTCGGGTTACTTTACCTTCGTCGGAGGCAATTTGGTGACCTGACAAAGTAAGAAATAGAAAGTAGTAGCCTTATCTAGTGCTGAAGTTGAATTCAGAGGCATTGTACGAGGATTGACGAGGTACTCTGACTGAAAAAGTTAATTACTAGGATTGGTTTTTCAGTTATATACGTTATTCCATTAATGTGTCATAACAAGGCAGCAATAAGTATCTCGGAAAATCCAGTACAACATAACCGAATGAAACACATTGAAGTTGACCGACATTTCATAAAAGAAAAATAGAAGACGAAACTTTGCATCTACCATTTATCCAGTCTGAAAAACAATTAACACACATCTTGACAAAGGCAGTTACAGGAAAGGTGTTCCACGAGACATTAGACAAGTTAGGTATTAGAGATCTGATGACCCAACTTGAGGGGGAGTGTAAGAATATGGTGTTGGTGGAAAGGAATTAAATGTATAAGATTGTGATCCCATAAAATCAGGGGTCACAATCTTATCACGCCTCTACATTTCTTTCCATCAACATCAGGTAGCTAAAAGTATGTTTCAAATAGCTACAAGTTGTTTTCTCATCTTCTTTTTCTTCTTTTATAAAGAGAATGTGTAACACATATTCACGACATGAAAAACAAGTAATCAAACAACAAGAAAAGTAACCAGGGTTTGTTATGGACAATGAAATGCTTTAGGTTGTGACTGGCATTGTCTTGTATTTTTATGTTTTGGAAGTTGTTAAAAACTCATTATCTCCCCTTTGTTTTGTCTGGGATGTGATAGTTGGTTCTATTTTGCTTTGATATCATGCTGTATCATAAAACCGTGGGCATACTCGGGATGCTGTTACTTGATAGTTAAGATCAATTTTTTCTTTCGCATAATCCAGAATCTTCTAAGAAGATAAGGAAGCCTAAGCCATGGAAACACCGAGAGGCAATAACGAGAGCCCAGCCAACACAAATACGTGAGGAGTTCTGGGATACTCCTCCACACTATGGTGGTACGAAAGATATTTAACTGTCAACATCTTTAAGAAACTTAATTTATGTCTTAAATGAATGTCTTTACCTCTGAATATTTGCAAATTTCGCCCTCCAAGTAGCATGTATTGGATGGAACTCAAAGCTTAACATCAGACAATAAGTTTCCTATTATCCTTTTGCTGTGATTTGCCTTAATAATTTTTGTTCGAACTTTCTGAAGAGGTTAAACAAAACAATGCCTGATAAAGATTTAGGTTTAACCTATTCGTGGCAACACATGTAGGATCTTCTTTGAGACTACAACTGTGACACATGCCTGTTGCTGTGTTGATGATGGTGAATAATAGATTCACGTGTGGGGTTGTTGAATAGATATTGCTGATGGAACTTAATATAAATATAAATGTTAGGCCTCATTGACTACCAGCCTATGCTAACAATCTATTGGTATAGTCGTTGAGCATGCCATTTACTCTCTTTTCATTTGCTAACGCTGCATTAAGGTAAAAAAAAATGTTTCTGTGATTGGGATGGATTGAAATCTGCAAACTCTCCAAACATACTGTCCATTCGAGGTTTTACGACCGTATTGCATTACTTTCAATAGAAATGTCCAGTTCTATTTCTTATTTCCTTGCAAAATCTACAAATCTGCTCATTTTATGCCCTTAGAATCTCCCTATCCCCCTCCTAAATTTAAGATGCCCTAGCAGGTGCCAGTTATGAGCTACCCAGGTATGTTCTGAGTAATTCCCGAGAGCTGAAGAAGACTATGGAGACTGTATATGATGTAAATCGTTCTCCCTCCAGTTCTGTTTTCTTAACTTGTCTGATCTAAAATCGTCCCGTGGTGGAATCAAGTAGAGTTGTTGCTGGGATATATAACTGCAATAAAACTGCAGCATGGATTCTTACTGCACGTTCATTGTCTTCGTCTTCTAGTACTTGCTCCGAAGAAACATATTGTGTCTCATCTGCTGAGTTTCCTTCATTTCAATTACAGGGTTTATGTTCCAACCCCATCATACCCGTAGCTTTTGATAGGGACACTGTTCTGTTTGAGATTTTCTTTTTTGTTCTTGTCATATGATGTTTGAATCTTCAGTATTAGACTGATTCTGTTCTGTTGTAATCTTCAATCAATAAGGATATGAGAATGTGCAACTAAATCGTTATCCTCTATCTACTAGTTGGCTGACTGATTCATGATCTTGGGGAATACATTGATGTGTATATATGTATTGTGCTATTTTTCTTTTTTCCCGAACTGGTCATATGCTGATGAGTTGTGAAGTTGGTCGACAGAGGAGAAGACTTGGTTTCAAACTCCACGTGTTTGAGACCATGGCTGGTCGTGGAGCTAGGATTCCAAATTCGGTGTGGGGGCTACCGCCCCCCTGAGACCGTGCATAGACATTTTCGTGGTCGGCTCCTATGCATTTCCAAAGGACGACTTCAACTATTGACTCACGATCCATTGGAAAGCACGGAAATCACGTGTCGTCTACGTACCGTTCGGTTTGCCGCGTTTGCTTCTTTGGGGGGGGCTAAGTTCTGGAATTCACGTGTCGACAAGACGGAGCCAGGAGTGCTGCACCGAAAATGCACCGAAAATGATATAGCGTAAGACATAGAAATAGAGAGCAAGATAACGCAAGATAAAGTCGATTGTATCATTATATGTTCGTATTGAATACTGATACAAAAATCAATACGGGGTATAATTATCCATTTTGTGCTGTCTTGCGCTGTCTTGCACTATTTTTAACTTGCCTTATATCATTTCTCGTGCTGCAGTCCTAAGAAATGTTATTGAGAATTGCGTATAAGAAAATTATAAGATTAATGAATTTCACACATTCAACATTATTAAATGTCATTCTTATAATATTCTTATATCATTTCTTAGTCCCCAATTGAATATATTGCTTGATTGTAATTTTTTTCTTTAAAAAAAGAAAGAAAGAAAAGCACTTTTTATAGTACCAAAAAATATTTTCACTACAAATTTAGATAAAGCTGTTAGCTGTGTATGAATGACAAAAGTCGAAAGCTAAAGTTATCCTATGAAAGACAAAAAGCTAAAAGCTAAAATCTGGATAGTAACCATGTCAGATCAGGCGTCAGTAGTCTCACTGCAATAATTGATCTCAAACCAAAATATCATTTAGGAATAGTTTGTACCCATAATTTTTTTGACTATTTTTTTTTATATAATTTTTGAGTATTTAAAAAAATTATAAAAAATAAATTTTATAGAAAAATAATATTTATAATTAAATTTTTAAGATGATTAAATAATATTTACAGTTAAATTTTTTAAAATAATTTTAATTTATTTATAAAATTTCTATGAAAAATAAAAGAAAAAAATACCAATTTTTAATTTTTAAAAAAAGGTTGTGGTTGTGGAGTTTTAAAATAATATTTTTTAAATAATATAAAAAAATTTAAAAGATAAAAAACAGCAATAAAAAACGAACTTTAAAATTTACAGCAAACCGAACCTTTCTTGGTCCTCTGTGCTTTGGCCTTTGGGTTAACTTTCAGTAAAGAAAGTGCCAACATAGAAACTGAATTCTATTCTGAATTCGAATTCGATTTCATTAGCATTTGTTTCAACTACTAACGCTGGATTCGGTTTAACGCGCCACCCACCCTAATGCCGCACCGCCGCGGTTACCTCCACTACCACCACCCATTCTTAAGGTAGACAGAGGTCGCTTTCATGGAGCCGGTTTGAACTTTTTTACCCATATAATAAACAACGGCAAGAAAACAAAAATATTGCCTGTTGGAAAATTCAGTCAACCCATCATCATCAATAATATTGTTGGAAACCGGTACTCTATTTCTTAGTTTTCCCTCATTCTAATCTATCCACGCGGATTCAGGGCCCATATAACGCTCTTGTGTTGAGAATTTTTCTTATCTGTACAATCGTAAGAGATTCTGTTCGTATCTATTTCGTTTCTGTGAGGTTATGGCATCTGCGGCTATTTTTTCGTCGTTGAGGAGGCGGAGATCGCCGGCAATGGATGCGTTTCCGGCGCCGGTGGATCTATCGGACGGTGCCGTTTTGGAGACTTTGCGTGGACTTTCTGTGGAGCTGGTTTCGTCTTTTTCAGGTCGGGATACAAGGGTTCCACCTTTTCAGGGCAGAAATTCCAGATCTTTAATCCGGAAAATTCAGGTGGTTTCGATTCTTCTGGATGCCTTTTGTGATGTGGAATCATTGAGAATCGGTCCGACGGCGTTTCTATGCTTGAAGGAGCTGTATCTCTTGCTTTATAGATTCAAAATCTTGATCGATTACATACAAGGGTCGAGTAAGTTGTGGCTGTTGCTCCAAAACGATTCGATTTCGGGTCAGTTCCATGATATGAATCAGGAAATATCCACGCTTTTGGATGTTTTTCCTGTGAGTGAGATTAATTTGTCTGAAGATGTTAGAGAGCAGGTTCAATTGTTGAGAAAACAATCGAGAAAATTGAAATTGATCATTGATAAGCATGATGATTCTTTGAGGTCAAAGCTTTATTATTTCTTGAATGAATTTGAGGATGGCAGGATCCCTCAAAGGGACGAGCTGCACTCATTTTTTCTAGAAGAGCTGGGGATTTGTGATGTTAAAAGTTGTAGAGATGAAATTGAGTTCTTGGAAGAGCAGGTTGTGAATCATGATGGAGATGTTGAGCCCACAGCTGCTGTTCTTAATGGCTTTGTTGCCTTGATGCGTTATACGAGATTCTTGCTTTTCAGATTTGAGGACGAGGATGGTGAGTCCGGGAGGTGCAGACACAGGGCAGCAAAAAGGGGATTGATCTCTCAGGAGATTGCCAACACATTCGTTTCAGCTCCAAAAGATTTCTGCTGTCCAATAACATGGGATTTAATGCAGGATCCTGTAATAGTGTCAACAGGGCAGACGTATGATCGTGCTTCCATAACCAGATGGATGGAGGAAGGCAATGCCACTTGCCCGAAGACAGGACAGGTGCTTGTTCATACTCGGTTGGTGGTAAACCGGGCTCTGAGAAATTTGATTCTCCAGTGGTGTATGGCTAATGAGATTCCATATGATCCACCAGAGAATGCAGATTATTCTTCTGAAAGTGCAGTTTTCACCAAACCGAGCAGGGCGGCAACAGAAGCTATTAAAGCCACAGCGTCTCTGCTTGTTCAACAGCTTGAGAATGGAACACCACGAGCCCAAACTGTGGCTGCCAAAGAGATTAGATTTTTGGCTAAAACAGCAAGGGTGAATCGTGCTTCCATTGCTGAGGCTGGAGCTATACCCCTTTTGAAAAGGCTGCTTTCTTCTCCAGATGCCTCTGCACAAGAGAATTCTGTTACTGCTATACTGAACTTGTCTATTTATGATAGTAACAAAAGCAAAATTATGGATGTAGAAGGCTGTCTAGGTTCAATTGTTGGAGTTTTAAGGCATGGGCACACTACCGAGGCCAGGGAAAATGCAGCAGCGACACTGTTCAGCCTCTCTGCTGTTCACGAGTACAAGAAACAAATAGCTCAGGAAGACGGTGCAGTAGAAACACTGGCTGTATTATTGAGAGAAGGAACACCACGAGGGAAAAGAGATGCTGCCACTGCTTTGTACAATTTATCTACGCACTCTGGAAATTGTGCAAGAATGATAGAATCGAGAGCTATACCAGCACTAGTCAGGGCACTCAGATGTGAAGGAGTATCGGAAGAAGCTGCAAGTACGTTGGCTCTGATTGTGAGGCAGCCCTTAGGGGCTGAAGCAGTTGGGAGAGAAGAAACGGTTGTGGTGGGGTTAACCTGGATATTGCGATGTGGTACTCCCAAAGGAAAAGAAAATGCCGTTGCAGCTCTTCTTGAATTATGTCGGAGTGGTGGACCAGCCACCACAGAAAAGGTGCTGAAGGCTCCAGCTCTGGCCAGTTTACTGCAAAGTTTGCTCTGTACTGGAACCAAACGGGCGAAGAGAAAAGCAGCTTCCCTTGCAAGAGTCTTCCAGAGGTGTGGAAACACTTCTCAACGTTATGGTGGACTCAATGCTGGGTATGCATTTGCTGGAAGCTCAGCTGCAACAAGCTTTGCTGGTGATGTTTCACTGCAGGTGTCCATTTCAGTGCCTGTATTATAGAGCGAAATCCGACATTTGCAGATTTTGCTTTCCACATTCAACCCTCCCTTTCAAGTTCTCCATTTAAATATCTGTAGAGGAAATTGAGTTTATAGAAGCAATTCTTTTAATCCGAGCTGGTATTCAGCTCTCTTTTTTCTAGTTCAAGTGAAAAGTGACATTTAGTTTTTCTTTTCTTTTCTTTTCTTTTCCTGATTTTGTCAGTTTCTGGCTGTTTGTGTACACATTAGAGCTGCTTTTTGCAGTCCCTAATGCAAGAAAATCTTTCTGTATTTGTTCTTCGGATTAAATTGACTTCATTCGATATTTTGCAAGTGAGGAATGTCTGCCATTGATGCATTATTTACTCTATGATGAAAGCTCAGTAATTTTCCTTCCACATCTGGTTAATCAATCAGCCTATTGCAGATGCTTGTTTCTGTCTGTGAACCGAGTCACAGGTATGAACGAACAGCCCACTACATTTACATGTCTTTTTCTCCTATTCACAGGGATGATCAAGATCAACCATGTTTCATTTCATTGATCAAGCTCTTGCAGGTTGGCATATGTTGCACAACCAAAGCATCATCCTTTTCGTTTCTCCTTGGATTTTCTAGGTACAAGGATGTCAAAACCGCTGACCGTCCACTCTGCAACTTGATTGGGATCTCTATAGATCTCCACTTCCTCCTTACCGGTACAGTCTCTGGTTCCTGCACCAAAATCAAAGCACTTCTTGTCATCAAATCCATCTCTTGGAGTATGAAAGGGCAGCAATAAGGAGATTCATATGATTCTATGAACCTGGTAAAAATACAGTGACTGTGACAGCCTCCCAACATCAAGATCCCATGTCCTCGAATCGCCAATCCATCCTTCTCCTTTCCTTATTGGATAACCATAGTCACCCCACGCAGGGTGAGGCAAAATCTGCAAGATCTCCTGTGGCTGTGGATTGCTATATAAGGATCACAAGGCACATACGGGAAATGGGAAGTATCGTTGCGATGAAGTCGAGTGCCATTAGGGAATGTGGTAATATGGGCAAAGCTTTCGGTCTTCTGCACGTTTCCATCGCATGGCCGGCCGTTGTTCTTCCAGCAGCTCCCAATGAATGTCCATCAAAGTAGAACTGGTTGCTAGAACCACCACCTCTTGTCACATTCAAGGTGAATCTCACTCTGAAATCAGGGGATCCTGGTGGGACAGTGGGCGAAATTTATGCCATTAAATATTGGTCGAATAATTGTCAGGATTTATTTAATAGATTTAAGGCAGGCCAGGGAAGGAAGGATGACTGCGAAGGCGAGTGAGTGGGTCGCCTCCCTCAATTTTTTGTTATATATTTTTTTAATTTTCTTTATTCTATTCGACCCCCTCAAATATAACAAACTTAAACGTTTACCCGCATTAAAAACAAAAAATCAACCTTGGGCCCTTCTAACAGTATCAAAATTTTAACTTTTGCCACCTTCAAATATCTTATTTCCAAGTTTCAACCTATTTAAGTCTCAAATTTAAAATTTTGACTTCTTTCAAAAAAAAAATTCTGGATTCGACGATTCGTCCCTGATTTAATAGCTGGGCATAAATTCCCGCGGCAGACTACAATTTATAAAAAAAAAATTACATGCTCAATGATTTTACAAAAATATGATTTTGGAATGTGATTCATAAATCAACTTACGAGAGAGAATGTGTGATTATAATTAAAAGGGTTTTTTTAAAGATTAATATTATTTTTTTTATTAAAATCGCACAATTGTGTTAAAAATTAAATGTACCCATGAAAAAAGAAAAAAAGAAAAAAAGAAAAAAAAATCCTCCTCAAGCTAAAAACGCTCGGCACCGCTTGCGATTTCTTGTATGGGGCGCGCGAATTCTTTCCAAATTGTTGTCTGCCCGCACAGAAACGGACAAAAAACAGTTTTTATCTCTGGATTCTTTTTTGTAATGTTGGATGGTGGTTTGTGATTCTGAAATCTAGAAACCGCAGTACCTGATTCCATCTTTGATCGCCCAATTTTTCTTCCGAATTGTAAATGGTTTGTTCATTGTTCATTGTATTGGCATTGTCTTATCTTTATTCTGTAGTGTTTTGTTGGGCAGTAGTGAGGATTTTGCTGACCAAAAGCTGCAATGTTGAATAGTATCTTTTGATTTATGTTGAATTCGCCGATTGTATGTGTGTGAGAATTGTGGAATCTAACGCAAAACAGAGAAGAACGAAACAGAGATTCCGGGCAAACCGCCCCCTTTCTTTTCCTTTTCTATTTTCAATATTCTTTCAATCCTTATTTTTCTCTTAACTTATAAAAGCGCGACTCTCGCACTATTTATACACAAAAACGTAATAACCGCTCAATTACATCGAACCGTTCGTTTCTAATGTGGATCGTACGGCCATGACTTAACCACCTCTGCCAGCTCACAAACACTCAACCGCTTCACGTGTAACCGCCGTTCCTGTTCATCATCTTCTTTCAACGAGCTGGACTGCACCAAAACAGAGCAACACGCTGCAGCATTCGCAAGAGGCGACGGATCATCATCAGAGTTCAACAGATGCCCCCATAGTGGGATCTTGATCTTAGGTTACACATCAACAAAGCTCATTGAGGAAATTAATCGAACACCTTTTGCTCATGTAACTTGTTACCTTGTCATAGATGTAAGAAGCCCAGAAACGTGCCATGGCCCGATCATATGGATCAGAAGGGAGTATTGCGTGTCCTGAATCCCATGTTTCATCGATATACTCGACGATGATGAGCGATTCACAGACGGGTCGGTCGCCATGGATGAGAACTGGGATTTTTTTGTACACGGGATTTGATTTTAGAAGCAGCTCGCTTTTGGCAACCAATACATCTTCTTCAATGAACTCGTAATCCACAGACTTGATGTTGAGGGCTATTCGGGTTCGTAGCACGTAAGGGCTTCCCCAAACACCCAAAAGTTTCACATCTTCAGAAGCCATTCTTTATTTCTGATTCTGTAAATTTCTTCGACTAAAAGAGGTGGTGTTTTGTGCAAGTACTTAAACGATAACTATTTTTAGAATAAAGGTGCCTCGTAGGGTACGGAATTTTTCGAAACCACCGTATCGGAGCCCCTGCCGCCGCCGCCGACGGAGGGCCGCCGGTCGCCGGAGCTCCGGCGGTGGTGGCCGGACCCCCTCGTGCCGGAGCTCTCCCGGACTGACAGAATTGATGTGCTTTTTTTAAGAAGGAAAAAAAGCATGCTAAGAGGTGCTTATTTTTAAGAAGGTTGACCTTCATAAAATAAGAACAAGTAGTAGAAGGTTGGCTGCGCAAAATACTTATTTCGTAAATCGAAATGCTTATAATCCAATTATAATTTTTAGAAGGCCGCGCAAAACGGGCCCTTAATTAGTACAAGGTTTATTTAATAAAAGTTCAAAACAGAATCTTTGACTGGAATCTCATAAATTTCTACCACATCAACATCAATCCTGTAAGAAAGATCCAACTTCGATTCGAGCTCAAAAATGAATATTTGCAGAACTGGTCAAACAAAGCATGCATTTAAGAAAGAAGGAAAAATCAAGATTCGATTTTTGGTCGGACTAATTGAGGTTGGCAAGGCGAATATCAAGTTGGGTTTTGCTTACTAAATTGTATTGATAATGTGATTTATTTTTTTATAAAATGGACTTAATAACTTTTTTTTAATTATCTGAGTATTCACAAAATAATCTTATTTAATCAAATAATGCAAAGACAAGGGTGTATCTAAAGGGATAGTCCGGGCCTTAGCCCGGCATAATCCCCACCCCGCCACCCTACTCCTATCTCATGCCATCCCCATCCTCTGCCCCCTTTGTTTTTTGATAAAACTTTGTTAGTATTTTTAGATTATTAAATTTAGATATTTGATTGATTTAATTATTTTTTTAATTTTATTTTTGAGAAAAATAATCTGATCCTTGTGTATACTTGTTAAGTAAGTGTGTAGACATATGTAATTGTTACCTTTACCATTTATTTGGAAAGATAAGATTCTATTTAAAAATTTGTTTATGTCGGATTATTTTACTTTAAACTTAATGTCCTTTAAAAAATTTATTTCCGTGTCTAAAAATTTTTTGAGACACTCTTGAAAAAATTTAGCCTGGGATAAAAGAAAAATGATGGATCCACCCTGCGCAAAGCTGACTCCTGACTCCAAACTCTTTAGGTCCAATGAGAAGGGGTAGTTGTTGAGAGAATTTGTCCCACGTGGATTAGGAATAGAAAATTATACTAACATTTGAAGAAATGTGATGGCTACAATCTAATACCTTGGTACTAGGATTTTTAAGAGAGTAACCCGCATTCACTTTATGTGTTAGTCCACTCACGCGCACGCCTCCACGGACGTTTATTGTTGGGCCGAGTCTGGACCCAAGCCCGTTTACTGCTGGGCCGGGACTGCTAAACCTTCCCAGTAGTCATAATTTTCTAATACCCTTTTCTTTTCTGTAAAACTTTGCTCTAACAAGGATCGAACCGAGCTCTCTCAAATTTCATGTAGGATGCTCTAACATTTATCAAGGTACAAATAATACTTCATTAGGCCATCTACAACCCTGGAATGCTCTTACAGCCA
>JAOWBN010242931.1:0-11978 GCA_028565015.1 Pinguicula moranensis | reverse complement strand
GATTAGGCCGGTTCTGTCCAGCAAAGCCATGCATGGCTTTCGGATCGTGTCGGCCTGGCACAGCCAAAAACTTGGCCCCTCAACCTGGTACGTTAAGGTTTGGCCTGGCCCAATTCAGCATGGCATTGCATGATGAGAAATGATATAGCGCAAGAAATCTTGTATTTCACAATAAAGATAGATTCATCATGTTTAATACGTGGAAATTGATATTAAATATGTGGGTTAACTTTTCTTGTGAAACTTTTGTAATTTTTTTTTTGCGCTTTATCATTTCTGTCGCATGATTTGGACTATTTTTTAAATTTATACAAAAAAATTATTATATAATAAAAACTCAAAGAGTAATAAATATTTTACACTTTGTATTTATTGAGGTATGCAACGAAAATGATATAGCGCTCGAAAATTCGAACGCATGAACGCACGAATTTGTGCAAAATGATCATTTTGTTTTTGTGTTGAACATGGCACGGAGTTTAATACGAGGGCAAAACGATTATTTTGCACTGTTCGTACGCTAGTCGTGTGCTGGAATTCGTGCGCTATATCATTTCTGGGTATACAACTAGTATTGGCGGTGTATCACTACCAATATCAATAGCAGTACCTGTAGCCAAAACCCAATACGATTTGTTAGGCTAGTCCTTTTTTTTTTCTTCAAACTTTGGAACTACCGAAGGAGTCTATGCATTAGTTTTCCTAGTCTTTCCTTTCAAGAAAAAGTGTAGTGTTTGTTAAACCATCCATAGGCACTACTAATCACAATTAATGAAACATTTAGTACATTAATAAACAGGGTAAGGATTAAATGAGTTAGCTGGCTATGAATTTTTGTTAGGATGTGCGGAGAGTTCTAGTTGATGTTGAACAACTAATATGAACACTTCTTTTCGGGTTAGGATTTAGAGTTTAAGATTTATATTTTTTGATAATTATAATAATAAAATATATAACCTCCAAAAAACAGAAGATTTTAAACCAAAATTCTAAATCCTAGTGAGAATTTTACATGAGACATATATCAGTATTCTAAAATACACATACGAGGAGGCAAAGACAAATATTTCGAGGAATGATATGCATCCCGGGGAATAAAGGGTGTGGTGTTACACTAAATATATATTTTTAAATTAAATTGCACTACAGTTTTTTTGAGGGGCAGGGTGTGAGGCCTCCTTGCTCCACCCTTGAGTAGAGTAGTTGCTAATTGTCGAGTGATCGTTGTCCTAGCGGCATCAATCCTTGACACACAATGTTTGCCTAGTGAGGTCAGGGGTTCGAGTTTGGCTGGGGTCAATATCTGGCTTGATATCTCTGGATTAGTCTGTGGGCCCAGTGGGCCAATTTGGATACCAAAGTGGGTCAGTCTCTGATTACCTAAAAAAAAAAAGAGTAGTTGCTAATAAATAGTGAACTCTAATGTAATAATTAGGGTAGATGCTCCAAATAGAACCTAGCCCCAGATTAATACCTAAGTTCTATGTAGTCTTTTTAGTCTTTAGGGGTCCCTTAATTAAATTAACAAATCTCGTTGCTATAACTAATTAAAAGCTTCTTGCTGGATGAGTGGCTACAACCAGAGTGCTTTTTTTTTTAAATAAAATAAAATAAAAGAGTAGGAGGCATCGATTCAGATAATCTTCCATACATCATCTACTAATCAAGAATTAAGTGCCCTTGTGGTGTAATTAGAATAGTGATAAGATTAATTAAAGAAAAATAAATTAATCTCCGTTATTATTATTATTTAATTGTATAATACTAGTGCTCGAACTAAAATACCTCGTGAATGCATCCTCTTTTCACATAATTCTGCTTAGCTAATTTGCATAAGCTTTTAATTAGTGCGTGCACATGGTGGTTCGACAATGCTCGACTCATCCTTGTAATTATACAAAAACAGTTATTTTCGGATCCAAGATGCATTGTAGTATTGGAATTTAATAGAACCATTTTGATCTATCCTATTATTACTACAAAACTTAAAAAATTATCTTTCAACTCCATTTGCAATGGATATTTAGGTGAAATTACAATTTTTTGTAATTACGGCCATACATCAAAACAAACTGATTAAAAAAAAGCTCTTGAGTTAAACGACTTAACGCAAAACTAGCTGAAAAAAAATAAAATCACATATAGTATCTTTTGTTTGCTTCAAATTCTTCCCAAGAAGTCGAACCTGAAAACCTCTGTTGAAACCCTACAAACTCTTCCTCTTGCTGCTGCTGCGATGATACAATCTGATTCGTACGAGAAAACCCTAACCCTCCAGAAGAAGAACCCGAGTTTCCAAATCCAAACCCCTTGTCACTCTGCTCCAAAAGCTGTGCATAGTGATGAACATTTAGGTACGTTTCATGGGATGAAGAAGGTGCCATGAGATGTTGATGAACATTCAAGATGTCATCATCTTGTTGTGTTTGAATCTTGTTGTATTGGTAATCCGCTATTTCTTGAACTCTCTCGGGGAAGTTGAGCTTGGCCTTGTTTCCCTTGAACCTAAGTGCTGCTTCGTCGTATGCCAGAGCTGCGGATTCGGCTGAATCGAATGTTCCGAGCCAGACGCGAGCTGCTTTCTTCGGATCACGGATCTCCGCAGCCCATTTTCCCCAGGGGCGCTGACGGACACCGCGGTAGTGACGACGGCGAGGGTTGGAAGTAGGCAATGGGACTATGAACGAGCAGATAGTGGCAGATTCAGACATTTTAAGAAAATATGAAAAATTGTTCATGAAAAATTACTCTATTAAATTTTAATATTTTATCAGCGAATTTGTTGTAACTCAATAAATCAACGTAATGTATATTGAGTCGCAATAAAAATAATGTACATCTGACCCCCAAATCCCAACTTAGTTTAGAATATACTAGGTATGCTGTAATGTTGTTGCTTCTTAAGAAATTGGTCCGAAATAACTTCTTTAAACCTACTTCTATTAAGGTGTTTTAAACAGGTTTCAAAATAATTTTTTGTCGATCAATTCTATTTTCTGCAACTTCCACAAACATTCCAAATATTCTCAAATAAGTACTTTTAACTGTTTTTTTTCCTAAACTTAATCACTTCTTAGAAAGCACAAGTTCCCTCGAAAGGGGCGGATTTAGAGAGACCTTAGCCCCTCTAAAATTTTTTGATACTTTTGAATATATTTGGGATAAAAAATTTAAATATACTTGAAAAAAAATTTCATGAGTTTGGACCAAATTTTAATACTTTTTATTCAAAGAATGTATTTTGGGTCTCCCAAAAATTTAAATATGTTTGAACAAATATTATTTAGGCTCCCAAAAAAATTTGGCGTCATAAAATTTTTTCCCCCTCCTGAATTTTCTTTTCTAGATCCGCCCTTGCTCGAAACACACCCGCAGTCTAACCATATCATCTAAACCCTAAAACTATTGATCTCTACAATTGGTTAGTGGCTATGAAGATGCTTAATACCGATTATGTTACCACACGCTTCGTATCTTGCATACATACCTTGTTCTCTGGCTCGTATATCCGGACACTGCAGTGGCAAAGCTTGCAGCTGATGGTGGTGCGGCGGCAGATCCAACGGCGGAGGTGATCCTAGAACTTGAGACAGTACGGTGACCATGTTGGACATGTCTTGTTGTGATCTTGCCGTATAAAAAGGGAAGATCAATGGCTGATGATCGTCTTCTTTCGTCTCCGATTCATCGTAAGAAAGGGGCCTCTTCTCATGCCTGGGATCCAGATCTTCCTCTTCAATGGTGAAGTTATAAGATGGAAAGGTGAGAGCTGTGGTTCACGGAAGAAGGGGAAAATAGCATGACAATCTTATAGAGTTTTAGGGTTTGTTTTCTCTTCAGGACCGTTTGTCAAATAGGAAACTTTCATGGCTAGGGCCTAGGAAAAGACTGGGGAGAGGAAACTTTGGTTGGGTAGAAAATTTTAGCCTAGCCTTTATCCACGAGGGCAGGGGGCCGGAGCCCCTAAATTTTAATTTTGAGTCTCACCACCATGTGGCCCCTTTAAATATGAATTTTATGGAAGAAAGGGTAAAATCCCACTAATGGGAACCAATAATCAAATGCAACTTGACCCAATATATTCCCAACTAAGTTGGGGTCTGGTGGGTCTGATGTACGCGGCCTTACCATTATAATTATACAAAGAGACCGTTTCCGTTTTGCGACCCAGACGGGTATCGATCCCTGGACCTCACAGTTGTGAGGTGTAGTTGCTCACCACTTGAGTCACCAGGACTTGATTGGGAACCAATAATCAATTCTAATCAAATTGCAACATAAAAGAACCAGCATTAGTATTGACGACGACAACAACAACATATCCAGTATTTGGGGTCTGAGGGGCAGATGTACGCAACATTGCCCTTACCCTTGCAATTATACAAATAAATTATTTATGTTGTGATCCAATATATATTACGTCATTTGAAGTATTGACTTCCAACAAGTTGACTAATAGAAGTACTGTAATTTAGTAGAGTCATTTTGAATCAATTATTAATTCTAACATACAACCCAAAGAGAATAGGCATATTCAAATGAATGTACAAGATGTAGTTATATTAATATTTTTTGAACCGTCGCCTAGCGTTGTTCGAACCTCCTATTTAGAGGTGAAGAAATGTCACAAGATTTTTTTCTCTTTGTGACAAATGGACAAGTTGAGGACGGTGCAATGACATCGTACAAAAAGGATAAGATAAAAATCTTATCATCTCTTGTTAGCACTTTGGGACCTTGATTAAATCAAATCAAACAAAACATACCCAGTATATCCGGCTTTAGGCAGGGTATGGGCAGGGTGGACTTTGGGACCTAGACTGACCGTACCAAATTCTTCTTTTCGAGGTGCCTTGCAAATGAACTCGTACTCAAGTTTTCGAGAAGGTTTGTATTACTGGGCCTTCTAGAATATTCGGTAATTCGAGCTTGCCTATGCCTAGGGTAATTTAGGATCCTTCGTACTGATCCGGTTGATTAGGTGTCCATCTGAGTTGCTTCCGCTTTATTGCTCTAAAGGCCAATTACGTTTTTGCCCCTCATCACCCATATTAAAATTTTAAAGCCATTTTCTCTATTTTTTCATTTTGATTTTACAATAATAATAATAATAATAATAGTAATAGTAATAGTAATAATAATTGGCTAAAGCCAAAATAAAACAATAAAGAGAAAAATACAATAAATAGCTGGCTGTAATAGTTGGTTGAGCCATCCGTTGATTCCTTGGTGGACCAAGACGTAGCGAGTTGGGCTTGGGCCGTTATCTTCATCAACCTTCTGTGGGTCGTCGATCTAGATATCCTGAACTGAACGGTTGAGATCACTCACATCGCAACCCTCAATTTGTCTTATCATCTGACGGTCGGCGTTGCCATTTCTCTCTCAGCCAGACGCCGTCGTTCTGTTAGTCACAGGATAATTGCAGTTCCAATTCTCCATCTTCAAACCCTAATTGCGATTGCATGCCAACGGATTTCACCCCGATCATCAAAAACTCCATTCTCTGTCGGATCAGTACTCTGATTCACCTCTGATCCGTCATACATGCTACAATTGATGTTTGACGCTTTTTGTCTGCCAATGGATCTGGAAGCGAAGGAGATCGATGAACTGTCTGACTGACAAATTACTTGAGACTCTTGCCTGCAATTCCTTAAGGAGTCTGGATGGCGTGGATTGCTTTATTCCTTGCAGTGATCATGCTATGGGTCGCTTCTCTATTCAAAATTCTCCAGGAATATTCGTTCCCTTCGAAAACAGCATTCTTGAATGATGGTATTTTTTTTGATAGGTTGAAAATCGAAAAACCTTTAGGCCAGTACCACTTGATGGCGTTTTCTGTTTTACATGTCTACTGCACCGAATCTTGAATGCTTGATGATAGCCGTTTTCCGTAATGTGTTTTTTTGCCTCTCTGTAAAAAGTTTGTGTCCGAATTTAGTGTCTTCCTATGGTTTTGCGTGGGTAACTTCATTTCTGTTTGAAATCTCGTCCTTTTCAGGGGGAAGTTCTCACAGGAGAAATGTCTTGCTAGTCACTGCGCATCCTGATGATGAGTCTATGTAAGATCAAATTCCCACCAGTTAATGCTGACCAAGTATTTCACGCCTGATAACTTATAGATGAACCACATTGAGAGTGGATATTTATTTATCTTTTATTGAATTGCTTTGGGGAAGTCAAACATGTTTATTCTCAGGCGTTAGCTACTGCTGATAATACAACCCCCACCCCACCCCTTGAAGGATTGCATTTGGTAACCTTTTTTGTTCGGAGCTTGTTTCCTTAGCTTTTTTATAGTGGAAAATCAAGCAAATTGCTGAGATTTACCATGTCGAAATGCTATGCTTGAATGGTGAGTAAAGCAGAGTCTGCAAGTGATCTCGGATGTGCAAAAGAGTAAATTTGCAGCAAGAGAGAGCTAACAGAGGGGTTCATTCGATAAATACTTGCTATTGAAATCTGTATAGCAGGTAGTAGTCAAGCCAAGTGTTTTGCTTTCCAAGTCTTCACCTTTGTGAAAATTCCAAAAGATTCTAAATTTATTTAATCTAGTGACAAAAGACTATTCTCTCACTAGTACTAGTATGTCCATTTTAACTGACGGACATTTATCCAATAGCTGCCCTTAATTTTTCTCAGTTCTTATGGACCCATGAACTAAGTTATTAACTGAAAAGGATGTAACACTGTCTCTTTAAATCTAGTAATGAAGCAAATGGTTTTAGTTTTATATTTGTAATTCCCACTTCCGCAAGACAGAAACTGGAACGTATAGTTAGCTAGCTGGGCAAATGGTTTTAGTTTTATATTTGAACGAGGGATAGAAATGGAATTTCTCCCATTTTTTAAATAATGGACTGTCCAATTCCATTCGAGATTATGTTTAGTAAACATATAATTGTTTTTTTGGTTCAATTCCATCTTCTGCCCAATTCCACCATTTGGTGTGCAATTCCGACAGTAATTCCTTGTTAATTCCCAAGACGGGATTGCTAGTAAACGGGACCTAAGGGACCTCGAGATCTCAGATCCTTATCTCCACTAACTCCTAATAAGCGGTCAAGGGAGAGCAACCCGAATCTCCCAATTATGGGAAATATTGTCGCCCCCAAAGAACTTCCCTTTCTCTTAAGAAAGTCTTGATAGCGACCCATCACAGGTATAAATTTCCATTCCATGTAGAATGATGCAAGGGATCTGTGCCTATATGTTGATGGGTTTCGATTCCATATGGAAACCATGACCCATATGGTGAATCCGAAGCTATGACTTGTTGAGCCTTTGCGATGACTTTGATGGGGAAGACCCAGGAATGGTTCACCTAACAACGTCCATGGAAATCCATGGAGGTTTGGGAGTTTAGTTGAACACAAAAGAAGATTTCATTGAAAACTGCGATAGCTATTACATATGAGAGGAACCTATTTAAAGACATCTAGACAAAATAATTAAGGAAACTATAAAGATTTATGCATTCCTTGATTTATGTTTCCATAAATTGATGTCTTGATTTCTGCAAATTTGTCTTGATTGATGCTGATTTATATTTCCAAATCTGTATTTTCTCATGGTCAACACGCTGGATCTTTCTGGATGATTGGGTCTTCATGGACTGAGTTTAACTTCATAAGGGCTGATTGATATCATATGGCTATGGCCAACAACCTCCCAATGTGTTGGGTCCATCACAAAAGAGGGAGAGTGTATTGGCCTAGAGGTTCGTGCAACATTTCACTAGTCAAAAGAAGAAACCTTGCTCTATCGTGCACCTGCTCGAGATCAACCAACAAGAGGGAGAATTGTTCATGACTTTCCTAGAGTGATTCGGAGTAGGTTGCGAAAATATAACAGAGCTTCGGCTATAAATGAGTGAAAGTGTTCAGATATTATTACATGCGTAACAGCCCCAACAAATGGTCGACGAGCTCACTGGCCATTTCCCTGAAACTTTCGAGGAACTCTAGGATTTCCAAGAGCGACACATTGAGATCGAGAATATTAATGTGCAAAAGAGAATGCGCCAAAAAGAGCTCTGAGATAAAAGGATCTTCCAAGTCCTGATAAGAAGACACCTAAAAAAAAAAGAATTCAAGGTTCAAAACCTACACCCGGCTAACTGCTTCGCAAAGTAAAATCTTTGCCATAGTAGA
Organism: Pinguicula moranensis; assembly: GCA_028565015.1. Taxonomy (NCBI): domain Eukaryota; kingdom Viridiplantae; phylum Streptophyta; class Magnoliopsida; order Lamiales; family Lentibulariaceae; genus Pinguicula; species Pinguicula moranensis. Next base: position 3,822 of record JAOWBN010242931.1, on the reverse strand, counting down.
AGCGATGGCATGCTGGGCCTTTTGGAATGCATCTTAGTTCGGACCTACTCGCACATAGAGTATTTTCGAGGCCATTAATATTTACCTAATTGACTTTGCATATCTTTATTTATTTCCTGTGAATCTTACTTAGCCCCAATTACATTTTTCGCCCACATCAAAGGTGAAGAATGTTTTTTTATAAGAGATTTCCTATTTTTTATTTCAATTTAATCAAATAATGCAGATAGCAATCTATTATAATTTACGCTCTTCACTGCCACTACAGTAGCCTGTATCCTGCGATCTTCTTCTTTGTTTTCATTGTGTCCTAATTGTACACCAGAAATTTTTCAACAAAAAAAATCTTTCAACTTCCCCTCAGCTTGGAAGATCACACCATTTCTGTAGATCTATATTTTTTCAGTTTGCTATCAACCATTGCATCCGCCAGAATCTCTGCTCTACCCCCTTGTTTTTCAAAGCATCATCATATGAACCTGATAATTGACCTCCAATCAGAGTGGAGCACCACAATGCAGTCTAGCCATTCATACACTAGTTGCCAAAATCTGGAAGTCCAAGCGCAGATGGTAAATATATGATCCATTGTCTCTTCGTGCATGTTGTAGAATTTTGCACAATAATGATGTTGTTGTTAGAATAGTAGCTAGAATACTAAAGTAGGTTACTATACTGTACCAAATGCTGCTAGAATTGAATAGAGGTAGGTGTCGTATTTGATTGTAAAGATTGTAATTCCGTGCATGGAATCACAATCTCATTTCCCATGTGCTACAAAACATGCTATAAAGCATGTACTGCAATATGAAAAATATATCGAATACAAACACAAAACATTCGATACAAACTATCTTGGTATCAGAGCACGGTGATCAAATCGATCCCGTTTTAATCATCTACCAGTTTCTTTCCCAAATATGTCTGATGCAAACAATGATCAGGGCAACCAAACAATCACAACAACCACCGGAGAAAAATTTCCAGTAGGAGATCGTGAGGGGTTACACCAAATCTCATCAAAACTGACTGAGCAATTCTCCTCCCTGTTGCAGCGAATTCAACCATAAGATCACAACCAAAACATTGAGATAGATTTCAAGCTCACAGATCAAAATTATCCTCTATGGGCTCGATTGATGAGAGTTGCCATTGGAGGGCGAGGGCGCCTCAGCCACATCACAGGCAACCCGCCGTCTCCACTCAAAACAGATCCTATATATGATCAATGGGAAAAAAATAGACTTAACTGTCTGTTATTGGATCCTTCACAATATGGATCGTGATTTCAAGACGTATTACACTGAATATCCCACAGCTCTCGAGCTCTGGAATGGTCTCGCCACTACATATAGCAGTGGCGGCGACACACTCCAGATTTACGACCTCACGATCAGAGCTAGCAACCAAAAACAAGGAAACGGTACGTTAGTGCAATTGTTTAGCAATCTGCAAAGAATTTGGAGAGAAATTGAAAGGCGACAACCTAATCCGATGACGAGCGTAGTGGATATCGCAATGTTCAACAAGCTTTGTAGTGAGACTCGATTGTACCCGTTTCTGTCGAGTCTCAATGACAGCTTTGATTTCGTGCGACGTGATTTGCTCAAGACCTCACCACTTCCCTCAGCTAAGATAGCTTACGCTATGGTACGTAGGGAAGCTGCTCGTATTAGAATATTTTGTGTCCCATCTTGTGACCCATCACTGGAACTCGGCTCCGGTCTTACGGTAAAGGGACGGCAATATCGGGGAAAGCCATGACCAACTCCCAGAGATGGCGCAGTGGACAAATCCACGTTGTGGTGTACCGATTGTATGAAATCCGGCCACACACTCGCGGGATGTTTTAAACGAGTCGGATATCCCGAATGGTGGCCCAACGTGAAGAAACGCGAAACAAAATCTACTGCCTCGATCACAGTCGCCGGTGTAGTGGGCAACTCCATGGCCGCCTCCACTCATGGTGACATTTCAGACCAAGGTTTTGGCGGAATTATCGTGTCGGACGGCGAGCACCTGGACAGAAATGGTCAAATCGATTGAAAGAGAGAAGGTAATAAAAAACTCTTTAAGCCCTTGCGATCTAATCCATGTAGTTTCCAGTTTTTGCAAGATGGTCCCTCAGTAATTGCAGCGAGACCCTCTAAGAGCTCCAGAATAGTGCACTTGCCGCTGAACTCTGCTACAATTACAAAAGCAATCCGCGAGTTTGATGGGGCTTCAGTTTTGACCCCAGAGTGTTCAGATGTTACAAAATCGCCCCAACAATCCTTGGATATCTCAAAAACTCGTTTTTTTCCAATCTGACTGCTCCGAAAATTCTGGTACAATGGTCTGCAGTGCATAGACACATGATGCTCCAAAATTTACACCATGGATATTCGATAGTGGTGCCACTGATAGTATGACTAATGATCTGTGCGATATTTGTAAGTCTATAGTTCCTATAAGGAAACAAATTCAGATGGCTAATGGGGAGTTTGCTGCAGTTCAGGGTGCCAGCGTTATTAATTTATCTCCAAATATCAGTCTATCTAATTGCTTATACGTTCCTTCTTTACCTTGCAAGATTCTTTCAATAAGTCATGTGACGAAAGAATTAAATTGTGTTGTCTTGATGTACCCGACTTTTTGTGTATTACAGGATATCAGAACGAGGGAGATCATTGGACGTGGCACTGAACGTGGTGGTTTGTACTATGTATATGAGGTAACTCAACATGGAACTTGCATGTTGACTCGTGGACCGATCAACAGACAGGCTCGGTTGTGGCATAAGCAACTTGGACATCCCTCCACTGGTTATCTTAAGATTTTGTTCCCTCAATTTTTCAGGAATAATACTTTGCTCAACTGTGATACGTGTTCTTTTTTTTTTGATAAGTAGTGATACATGTGTTCTTGCTAAGAGTCATAAATACTCTTATCCTGTAACAAACACTCGCTCTTCCAATGCATTTTCAATAATTCACTCTGATGTTTGGGGATCTGCTCCTACTACATGTTCCAGTGGATTCTGTTACTTTGTTTTATTTATAGATGATTGCACTCGGTTGACATGGGTCTATTTCCTAAAACACAAATATGAGGTTCCGCAGAAGTTTTTTGATTTTTATTCAATGATCTTAACTCAGTTCAAGTGTCAAATCTAGATCATTCGGTCTGATAATGGGGGGAGTATGTAAATCAATCCATGCAACAGTTCTTCCGGAATAAAGGACTCGTTCATCAAATTACATGTGCTTATACCCCTCAACAAAATGGAGTTGCTGAAAGAAAAAATAGAATTATCTTAGAGATTTCTCGTGCAATTCTAATTGAGTCTAAAGTTCCAAAAACATTCTGGACTGATACTGTTTCTACAACAGTTTATCTTGTCAATCGTCTTCCTACAAAAGTCCTTGATCTTAAAACACCACTTCAAACTGTCAGGCCCTACTTCCCATTCCTGATATTCTGACTCTCCAACCTCGTGTTTTTTGGTGCTCTGTTTTTTTCCACATACCTAAAGGTGATCGAACAAAACTTGATCCGTGTGCGGTAAAGTGTGTTTTCCTGGGGTATGATTCTAATAAGAAGGGGGTACAAATGCTTTGATATAGTAACCCGGCGATTATTTATATCAGTGGATTGTGATTTTCTTGAAACTGAGTATTATTTTAACCAACCCAACGTGCAAGGGAGGATGCCTAGTGATCATGATCCGTTGAATTGGCTAGTCAATAATATATCTTCCCTGCCGTCCCTTCCTGAAGATGCTCTACAAGGACCAGATACGGAGAATATATTCCCTGTTGACATAGTACAAGGCACTACTAC
>JAOWBN010242920.1:0-11978 GCA_028565015.1 Pinguicula moranensis | reverse complement strand
AGGTGTAGATAAAGGTTCCGTCTCTGCCACAAAGTCATGCTCCCCAAACAATTCCTCCTCGTCATGTGTGTTGTCTCTAAATTGAGGAACAGTCGCTGACCGTGGTGTGTCCACTCCAGATATTGTATTATGTAGTACATGTTCCGCATCAATCCAATCCACTCCAGGGTCACCATTTGCATGGTTTTGATCGAATATCTCCCACCCCCACCCCCACCTCATAGTAAGGAAATGACTTGCCTCTGAGTGCATTAAATCTGCTTCTCTCCTGATAATGAAAGCGACATTAGTTCGTTTTGCGGCATGAATAGGTGCAACAAAGCAATATAAACAAAGGAATATAGACAAAAGCAGTGCACTTCTTTCAATTCCTCCCACAAGGTTGCTGAATCCAAGACGACGGAGTGGGTGATATGATTGAATGATACCTCGCTACGTTGCAAGAATTCGTTAAGTAGACGATATGTCTTCCCCTAATTATGCATTTTATTCTCCACGTTTTTGGCAGTGAGAGCGCATCTAAACTTAAACTCATCAAAAAAGCTTAAACAAGTAATGTATGCAAGTCAACAAACAAGCTTAAAACAAACAAGCAACTTCAAGTCTTCTTTTGCGGACATCTAAATTTAGACAAGTAATGTATGCAAGTCAACAAATAAGCTTAAAACTTTTCAAAAAAGTAAAGGCACCTAACAGTTAACAAAAAAGCTAAAATTTTGCTTCAATGAGTTGGTTGTTGGGTGCTTGCTGTGTATTCAAAGTACACAGCAAACTGAAAACGTTTTAGAAAATTTGTGGAGTTAAAGAATCAACAGTTAGCAAAAAAATGAAACCTATTAGCTCAAAACAAACAAGCTCAAAACAGTTTCTATTGGCTCAAAACAGTAAACATTTTAATACTATTGGCTCAAAACATAGCAAACAGTGGGTGTGTGGACAAATAAATCAATGAAACGAAGACATAATCGCCAAATGAATCAAATGAAACCAAGACATAATTGCCAAACAGTGTGTATCAATGAAAAAAGCTACATAAACACAAATGAAGAGAAATGGGACTCTGATTTTCTTCTTCGCTGAGACAGTGATGTCCTTTCTCACCAGTTCGAATCAGAATTAAAGTACTCAAAAAAGTGGAATATAATATTAAATTTGCAACCCATCACTATAACTCTATTTGACTTTTTTGTAGAATATTTGCCCAATTCATTTTCTTCCAATTCCCACCAAACTACTATGATTTGTTTCTTAAATTAAAATAATGTTATATCATAGAGAGTTGAAATCTGGAATAAGGATTTGAAGATTCAAAGCAAAAAGGAAGGGATACGAAGAAGAAGGCAAAGGTTAGTAGGGGGGTCGACTTAAAACAACAATTTTCGAAACCTACCATTAGGTTTTTGAAGGGAGAAGAAGAAGAAGAAGAAGAAGAAGAAGAAGAAGAAGAAGAAGAAGAAGAAAGTGGAAAGTGCTAGGCGTACAACTTTCAATTTCTTCCAGGTGATGACAACAAAGAATGCTATTGAGCTTTAATTTATGATTTCTAGTTTCCCAGACTTTGCCCTTTTGAAATTCTCTGGACCTTGGAATGAGGAATTCTTCACAGACATGGGTAAATAGAATGATGATGTAGTAAGGTTGAATGGATTCACCATATCAAAATCAATTCCTGATTTCATCATACTCAATTACATCTACCATGCAGGGTAGAAAATTTTCTACAAAAAATCCATTCATACTTTAACACCTCCATACCAGTCTACAACCATATAAACAAAAAACCCACCATACATTTTTCTTGTGTATAAACTGGCAGAAAAACAAGAAAGGAGAAATTCTGAAAAACAACTAGTATCCGTAGAATTTATACATATCCTATAAGATACAATCCAAAAGAACTGAAGGAAAGTTATCCTTGAACTACAGATCCTACTAGTAACCAACTACAGACAGGTACTACCAGCAGCCAACTATGGAAACTAGATACTACGGTTACACACCCAAAGGCACAAACTTGGAAAATACTGCCTCGGGAATGCATTCACTGTTCTACAACCAATACGAATAATAAATCAAGTGAGAAAATTCGTCGCAAATAGGAAAGCTGCCTTGAATTAGCTCATCCACGGAGCATGTCAGAGCTGCTTCAGCTGCCCGAAGAGACCCCGATCGACGGTAGGACGTTGAGTTAAGGAACCTCTACACATATGTCTCTCCATGTGCTATCTGAGCATATCGCTTGGAAGATGCCACAAAGGATTGAAGGCGTTCCACTTGCTGTTCAATCAGCAACGAAGCAGATTCCAACTGACCAAGTTGCTGAGCCAGCAGAATGGAAAATTTCTCCACCTGCTATACATGAGTGACCAAGGCGTCCAACAACTTCAATTGGTGAGTTGTTTGTTTCTGGAACTCCGCTAGCTGGTGAAAAATCAATGTTTGATCTACTCGAAAATTCTCCAACTCAGCCTTAAGATTCCTTATCTAGCTCTGCGATTCCCGTTTACAATAATCCCAGAGAAAGCGGTATTCAGCATCCCTGAACCCAACATGTACCCATCCTCCGTCATGCCATATGACAGTCGGGTCTCCAACCATCTCACCAAACCACCCTAATCCCACGACTACCCCTGGATCTGGACCATCTACCGACACTTGAAAAAATCCATACATGAAAACCTGGCCGCCAGAGGCACACTCGCTTGGATATATGACAACGTCGACAATTTCAACAAGAACTCATGAAATGCAGCCAAAAATAAATACAAAAGAGTAAAGAAAGATAGAGAATACCTCCTATGGCCGTTCTTGAATGACTGTGAATTACTGCACAACAAGTCTGTCAAATACCATACGCAGGTGAAATTACAGAGGCATGGCAATGAATATTCAACTCCTCATCTCCACATGGAGCAATTGCAGGAGCGAAAGGATAAATTAGTCTTTCTTCCAGAAAGGCCGAATGGGTGGAGGGAGAAATGATATAGCCCAAACATTTGGGGCTAATTACATAAATTTACAATCAAAACCTCAACTCATAGGGTCCAAATAACACCAATTCAAAATACCTAATCAAGTAATAGCTACCACTTTCTTCACGAGAAAATGAAGGAGAAACCCTTGGCCCCCTTCACGTGAAATTGGGAAAGAAACTTGTCCCCCATGTATAAAAAATCAGGAAGAAAAATTGCATTATCCTACCTGCACATCATTGGAAGAGAAGGAGGTGTCGTACAAAAGATCCAATAGAAAATTCCCCAATTGGAAATAGCTACTGGACATCTCCCTTTTGTGGCAAGCAAGAGCTGGACAACGTTCCTTCATTCCTTCGCAACAAAGACAACCAGACAGCAATCCTCCTCTTGGAGAAGAGAGCAAATTTGTTTTCTTTCCTAAAAGGGGTGAAGTCGTGAGAAGAAGAGAAGGGAGGGAAAAAAGAAGAATACGAGAGGAAAGAAAAGGAAAAGTGTGGAAAGGAATAAAAAAAATAAGAATGGAGAGATTTGATGTACTTTCAAAATTGTGAACACGACTTTACACAAATCATGTTCTTCTAAATTTAATTTTGGGTTCACTTCTTTTAGTAGAATTCATTACTTAAATAAAAATAAATTCAACCACATGTCATTCATTAGTTGAGGGACAATATTTTGGAGACAAAGTTATTTATTCTTGTTGCGGTACATTGTTATTTTTTTGTAGTTAAATTGCATTAATTAAAATGGCCAATTAGCCAAATTAAAACAAAAATGAGAACAACAAAAAAATGAACCATGAGAGTTCTTTTATATAGTGATCATATTTTCTGGACTCAGATCCTTTGTTTGTTATACAAGACAATGTCTCTATCGTGCATTTGGTCTACCCGGGATGCAAGATCAGACCTTGGAGTCTTAGGATACCCTCCAAATTCAATAGCCAAATCAAGTATAGCTTCTGATTTTAGAATTGTTTCTATTGAAACAAAAACCTAAATTTTCAGTGACAATCAAATATCGAACAATACACTTAAGTGTTTTCCAATGATCAAATTCAGGATTTAGATATAAAATGACTCAACAAGGAGACAACTAAAGCAATATAATGCCTAGTACTTACCATAAAATACACAAGTGAACCAAGTAAATTAGCATATGGCACATTTTCCATTTTCTCAGTTTCACTTGTTGTTTTAGGACACTAATCTTTACTTAATTTAAAATGTACAACTAAAGGAAGTGAAACAGGCTTTAAATTGTTGGACAAAAATTTCTTAAACAGTTTTTGCATATAGCAAGTTTGATGTAACTTTAAAGTTCCTAACTTCATATCCCTGAAAATTTCTATGCCCAAGATCCTTTTAGCTTCAACTAAATCTTTCATTTCAAATTTATAATTTAACTTCAGCTTTAACTCACTTATTTCAGTTTTGGACTTACTCATAATCAGCATGTCATCCACATAAAGAAGCAAAAATAGAAAAGTAGTTTCAGAATGTTTAAAATACAAATAAGAGTCATAATTGCTTCTAGTAAATCCTACATAAACGAATCAAATCTTTTGTACTACTGCCTTTGTGCTTGCTTTAAACCATATATGGATTTTTTAAGAGAACAAGCATAATCAGGTTGTTTCTTATCTACAAACCTGAGGGGCTGATCCATAAAGATATGCTCATCTAGTTCACCATTCAAAAAAGCAGTTTTAACATCAAGTTGTACCAACTCTAGATTCACGAAAGCCACATAAGCAAACATAATTTGAATAGTTTTACACTTAGCAATAGGAAAGAATATCTCATTATAGTCAATGCCTTCTTTTAGGGAAAACCCCTTTAGCAACTAGTCTTGCTTTATAAATGCATGGATCAGAATCTTTAATTCTTTGAGCTAAAAGTTCCACTTACAACCTACTATTTTTATTTTATTTTTAGGCTTAAGAACTAATTTCCAAGTCTTATTCTTTCTAAGTGAAGTCATTTCCTCTAACATGGCATGCTTCCGATTTTCAAATTGATCACACTTAATTGTATAATAGTAATTATCAAGTTCAGAGAATAAAATTTGATCAGCCACAGAGAAAGTAAAGTCAATCAGATCAACATAATTTGCATATCTAGCAGGCACAGTTCTATTCCTAGTGCCTTTATTTAGGGCAATGTTTTATGAGGTGAAAGATTGAGACTGATCAGATGGAAGTTGATTTGGTTCTGAGAAATCTTGAATTGCTTCAGGTTCCTCAGATTGGATAGGTTCTTGTGAGGGAACTTCTATGTCCAACTCTACTTGAAGAGGAACTTCCCTTGACTCCACCTCAATTGATGTATCAACAGACTTCATAGGTAAGCATGGAAAATCAGATTCATTACAGATAACATCCATGCTAGTTAAAAATTTCAAACGAGACACACTTTTATCCCATAGCCTATAGCTTTTAATTGGCATCCAAGGAAAACACATTTGAGGGATCCAGGTCTAACTTTCGAGACATAGTATGAGCATAGCTTGCACACTCATACATCCTTAAATGGATCAGATTCTGTCTACCAAACCAAATAAATTCTGAGCATTTGAATTCTAAGGCAGATGAGGGACTCCTATTAATTAGATAGGCAGGCGTGCTCAGTTCCTCAACCCAAAAAGGTTTTTTCAAACTTGAAGTAACAAGCAAGGTTCTATTCATGCGTTCTCAAACTTTATCAAACAAGGTTCTATTCATGCGTTCAGCTACCTCATTCTGCCGAAAAGTGTATATAATTGTTCTATGTCTAATAATACCAAAAATAGAGCACAAATTGTCGAACAATGAATTACAAAATTAAAGACCATTGTCAGTTCTCAAGTATTTGATTTTGTTATCAGTTTGGCCCTACTGAGGTTTTCCAATCTTTAAATTTCACAAAGGCTTAATCTTTGGATTGTTACAAGAAAAACCTAAACTTTTCTGCTAAAATCATCAACAAAAGAAAGTACTCTTTGGAGTGAAGTTCTAGAAAGCATGACTACTAGGATAGAGATCAACATATTTGATGGTAAAGCTGATTTCAATAGTTGGAGTAAAAAAGATGAAAGCACTTTTATCACACAATAAAGTACACTATGCTTTAATTACTGATATGACTAAGTGGTCTGAGGATACTAAGAAAAGAGAATCAAAATTAAAGAGGAGGCTTATAACTTAATTATTCTCAACCTATCTAATTGTGTGCTAAGGAAAATAGATGGGGATGAAGATCCCGTGACTTTGTGCACTAAGCTTAATAATCTGTATGCTTCAAAAACTTCTTTCAACTTAATCTTTATGAATGGTGCACTATTTTCATTCAAAATAGTTTATGCCAAATCTGTGGATGAAAATCTTGAGGAATTTTTTAAACTGCGTCAAGTGTAAAAGGGTACTGAGCATGACCTAGATGATGCTAGTCTAGCCATGATTTTGTTAAACTCTCTAAATAGAGATTATTTTGTTGTTAAAAATGCTTAACAATATTCTAGTATGGTTCCAAAAATAGAGATTATAATGTTTGGCATCAAGTCAAGGGAACTAAAACTGAAGACAAATAGAAAGCAATCAAATGCTTTATTTGTGAATAATAAACATGTTGGGTCAAACAACAAAAATAATCATCATCAGTTTAAAAATTAGAAGAAAGAAAACTTTTAATAATAAGAACAGAAAGTCTAAAGATGATATGTTTTGTAATTATTGTAAGAAATCCGGGCACATTATTAAAGATTATTCTAAGTTGAATATTAAGGAGAAAAGAAATTCAGAATCAAATGTGGCTATTTTAAAAATAATGAAAATGATGCTACTGAAGTTTTGTATGTTTATGATCACATATCTGAAGTATTAAATATCTCTGATAATTCTAAATGCAATGATTGGGTACTTGGCTCTTACTGTACATTTCATATAAGTCCTCATGAAAACTCGTTTTCAAATTTAGACAAGTCTAAGAAGGGTGTAGTTTACATGAGAAACATGAATAGTTGCTTAGTAGAAGGTATAGGAGAAATTAATCTAAAATTGTCTGATAATAAGCAGATTTGCATGTCAAATGTCAGGTACATTCCAGATTTAAAAGGAAACCTTATTTCTCTAGGAGCTTTAGAAGAATCTGGTTGCATATTTCATGCTAAAAATAGTGAGTTAAAAGCATCTAAAAATGATAGAATAGTTCTTACAGCTAAAAGAAAGAACATATTATATTTTCTAGAGGAAAAATATCTAGAACAATCTAATGAGTGCTCACTTGCTATACATGATTATGAAAACACTAAACTATGGCATTTAAGATTATTACATATGAGAAAAATGTTTGACTATTTTACATTCCTTAGGAAGTCTAGGGAAGCATGATATTTGTGAACTGGAATTCTGTAAAGCCTGTGTGTTAGAAAAATAACATAGACTAAAATTTCTTAAAGGTGTGCATTTATCTAAACATAAACTTGAATACTTGCATGCTAATTTATGGGGTCATGAATCTATCGTTACGCGTGGTGGAAATAAGTATTTTCTTTCTGTTGTTGATGATTTTAGCAGATTTATTATTCACCATTAGAGCATTTGAACCACGGGCCTTAACTCGTGTGTCTCATTTTTTTCTTTATATTTCAAATTCTATTAATTTTATTTATTCAAGAAGTTACTAACATTTTGTTTAGTGACTCGCTAGACCGATCTCAAAATTTCTACAGTAGTATCGGAGCCAAGTTGGTTCGATCTGGAGAGATCCAGTCAGATCTGGAAGTTTTGGAGGATTACCTGAGAAACATTGGTAAAAGACTAAACAAGAAGTAAAATCTTGCACCCTAACGAAGTTAGGGCAGTAAAATTCCCATTTATGCCTTTCTGTAATTTACAATTTTAGGTTTTTCCGCTGCATCCACTATGAAATCCTAGATCTAAGAGTTGTGTTAGTCTTGTCGCCTTTTTTTATTTTGGAAGTTGTGGCCGTTGCATCTATGGGCCTTTTTTACCGCTTTCCTACGTGCAAGGCTTGCCGCCTTTTTTGTGCTAGGCTTGTCGCCTATTCTGTGAAAATATTGTATAAGGCTTGCTGAATTTTGTGCCTATCTGGTTAATTGAAGCTATGAGTCCAGCTGTATCTGAAGATTTTTTTTGTGATAAATTTGTGAGTGCTTCTGTTGATCTATTTACCCCGTTACTCTTTGAGTTGAAGTCCTAGAAAGCATGACTACTAGGATAGAAATCAAAGATTAATGGAGAAGGAATTTTAGTGTCATATAGAGGCAAAATATTGTATTCAAGTGAGTGGAGTGAAAGACACTATAGTAAGGGGTGGAGTCATAAATATATATTTGGGAGGACCAAAGAACCTTTTTTGGATAAAAAATAATTTTAAATAAAAATTGAATGTAAAAATATACATCAATATTTAAAACTCATCATATAAATTTTATTTTTAAAATGTTCGGGGGAACATGGCCCCACCCCTCCCTTCTACCTCAGCCACTGATTATAGGTCATGGGAATTGGGATTGATTAATGGTATTAGCAACAATGAGACCGTAGTACCATTTTGTGTATAGTAAAGTAACAATATACTTATTTTAATACCGATATAGGTAATTACTTACAAACTTAGTTTCGGTGCGTAGGTGTAATTTTCAATTTTATTTTTTTAATTTTTAACCCCGGTTGAGAATCCCCACTGGCTCAACACATGGGGGCTGAGGCCAAGAGAATCTGGTCTGCTGCCCCAATGGCGCTCAAGACATAGGGACTACGACCTAGATTGGAATTTTTTTTGAAGTAAAAAGGAAAATTGGGATTACTGTCGGAATGATGATAATTTTGGTTTCGCTAGTGTTTCAGGAATCAAAATTTTGTGGCGGCATCCGTTACTGCTGGAATACAAAAATTGATACTAGTACAAATTGATAACTCGTAGCAGGACTTTAGATAATTTTTCAACATGAAGTATGTAGGAGCATTTGGAATAGCCAAGAGATGTGCCTTCCAAGCAAGATTTTTCTTTTAGTGCAAAACAAAATAAAATTTACTCTTTTAAACTTTGCATTAAGTAATATTTTTATCCTGGTTTAGAAATCTGCAACTTTAACTTTGATGAGTCTCCATTTAGAAATGCTCTCCCTTCTCTCTAGAAAATAAGAAAAGCAAACATGGCTCCTTCCGGTACAACTGATTCTCCGGCACCAAAAACAGATCAGCAAGAGAACCTAAATCCCTCAACAAAGGATGAAACTGAATGGTCCCAGGTCAATCACAGATCGAATCAAAAAGCAACCCAAGGTACTACTGATACAGGTGGAACTGCAAGCCTTCATCCAAAAGTTGAGGCTGGAATCAACATCTTTCCACTTTGCAAATTTTCCTCCATCATGGAAGAAAGATGAAATATGGTAGGTTTCCTCCATGTATGACCGCGTGAGTGATGTGCACACGCCCAAGAAAGCATTCCCCCACCCCCACCCCCGAAAATAGGATTGGCTTTGTAAGATTTTACGAAAATTCAGTAGGACCAGACTTGTTGGATAAATTGAAGAGGATATGGATCGGCTCTTATCGACTCAAAGTCAGTGAGACCTGAATTAATACAGGACCGAGGATGCCTAGAACCGACCATGGAAAGATGCAAACCCAGAACAGAGTTGAATTGGAGAAGGCTACTTCAACAGAACCACCAATCGTATTCAGTCTGTACCCGTCTGGACTCACAATGGCTCCTAAAATGCTTGATAGGTGTCCCAGCTCCTTTATTGGATCTAAGCAGTATGAATCAGATACTAAACGATCTGGGTTACAAAGAAGGCACAATGATACGTTTAGAAGGAGGAGAAGTTCTTGTAAAGCTTAGCTCTACTGACGATGTCCTCCGTCTAATGATGGATGAAACCATGACAGCTAGTCTGAGTCTACATTCCCTCCGCTCGTGGAGACTAGTAGAGGGTCGTTTAGCTCGGCCGGCATAGATTCGAGTTAGAGGAACCCCTTTACATTGTTGGTACAGAGATTTCTTCGCTGAAATCGCAGCCAGATTGGGACTGCTTATAGTGATTGACAAGAAAACTCTATTGCAAACTGAGATGCAATTTCGTCGTATTCAAATTTTTACACCCTCAAACAAGCCAATATTGCAAACTTTTCAAATTGTGGGAGGCAATGAAAACTTCAACATCCATGTTGAAGAGGAACAAAGGATAAGTAGTCCTAATGCAAAACGGTGGGGTGACGGAAATCCTGTGAAAGGGCAAGTCTATAACCGGTCTGATCAAACAAACAATGCAAAATGGCCTCCTCTCCAGAAAGAACAAGTATCCGCAGGAAAATCATCGGATTTTGGAGATTTTCCATCCAAATCAGAGAAGGGAGAATCTAGCTCCGGTATTGGCTCTGTTATTGATGCCAACGTAAACCTGCCAACATATCTGCAAAATCCTGCGAATCCAGTCAAATCTTGTACAGAAGCTCCTTCTGAGAGTCTCAATCACAAGAGGGTCGAGACAGAAGTTGACCAAGGAATTGCGAAGATAACACCTATTTCGGTGAAAGTACTGCAGTCGGGTTCTGGATAGCTCGGATGAATCTTCGAAATCCGATAGGGCAGATCAATCTCTGGGAGTCAAACCATTGCGTAAAACAATTTTGCTATGACTCATTAATCAGACACGTCATATGACGGAGGATGCCAATTTAACTCCAGGATCGGACTTGGACAATTTAAGAAAACTCATATTTCTAGGTTGATCGCTCGACAACAGACCATATGAACTCACAGGTACATTGATACCTGAAATCACAATAGTTTTCCCGATTGGCGAGTCCCCTTTACCCATTGATACAGATTTGAGAAAAATTGCACGAAAAAAATTCAACAAAAAGATCGTTGTCGCTCTAATACTATAAAGAAACTTAGAATGTTTATGCAAAACTTTTTTGCATTTCATCACGGCACACGGCCAATTAAGTGGAGGACATACACAAACCCTAATCCTCATTTACATACAAAGACTAAAATACCCTTCACACTAATATATGATACATAGAGTAGATTATATACGACTACTATACAGAACGACGTCGTAACATGTCTCGAGCCAGAAGAGATCTTGAAGCGATTGTGGTAAGTTTGCTTCAAAATGGATGCAACCCTTTACCTGAGGATTACTGCGATCTAGAATTCTAGAGTACCGACGGTTGAGAATTTGTTGCATCGTGGATTATCGCTCAACATCATTGTCCAATTCCATGATATGTGAGGCCTTGATGTCGTGTTTCTTGCATTTTCTTTTCTTGTGATAATGCGTATACTTTGTGGGCCTCTCTATCTATGAATGGTTCGGCATTCTATATGTCGGCATTGTGAAGTGTTGAGGCATTTTGTCATACATATGGGAGAGATACATAATTGATCTGGAATGGAGCTGTGAGGGTGGTCTGACAGGCCGTTGTTTGGGCTATTTGGTTAGAAAGAAATTCAATAAGATACGATGTAGATTAGGGAGTGCTACAACCATTTTCTCGGGTCAAAATTAATCCAATGGCATTGGTTGGTAGCTTATGGTTCGACTGGAATGTCTATCATCGACTGGATGAGAGCTGTGTCCTCCAGTTTGGTTGATTTGAAATAATTGTTGGTCTATAACTTGCTCTATGTTCGGTTAGCCCGCTTGCGTAATCATTCTGTGATCTATCTGTAATTTACCCTCTTTGTAATTTTTCATCCCACTTTGGAATTATGCAATAAAACTTTAATTAACATAAAAAGAAATTGCTTTATTTTTTTAGCTAAGTAATATAATTGCTCTATTACTTAATTGGGCTACTAAACGCCACCATTGTATCATAGGTAAGGGATTCGGCGCGCCTCCTCGAAAATCAATGAGGATAAATGGTAGCAACTGTTAGGAATTTGCCTAATTAAATTTCTAGTATTTGACTTGAATTAATATTCCTTGTAAGAATTCTAATAGTATTAGAACTCGTGCCTATAAATATGGGATTTCTTA
>JAOWBN010242909.1:0-11979 GCA_028565015.1 Pinguicula moranensis | reverse complement strand
GTTATGAATAAAATGACAGGTTTTGGGCAAAAAAAAAAATGTATAACTTCGAGGGAATAAAAACGTTCTCGAAGTCATGGGAGGTTTCAAATGTAACCCAATCTAGATTTTACTCTACATTTCCAAGGTTGATTCCCGCTACTAAATCTCCTGTTTCGGTCAGCTCCATTGGCTATGGATTGAGGTCGTTGCTTCAAAGCAATTGTAAGGTATGAGTCATGCTTCCAAGCTTGATTCCCGAAGTTATGATATGATTATCTTCTCTAGGGGAAACTACTAGGCTTAAAGTGAAAACCTGTTCTCAGACGTTAAGTTTATGATTTAAAGCTAACTCATTTTAGCAGTGCGCATAACAGCTGAAGTATGACAATGCATTGCTGTTTGCTGGTGTTGAATTATGGGGATGCAGAGAACAAAGAGGACAATATTGCTGTGGAAATGCAGGAAACAGAGAGAACGAAATAGTTGCTGAAATGAAGAATGAAGAATGAAGAAAACTAAACCAAAAGTGCTTTCATGTTTTCTTTTAAGTTAAAGTTGTGGTTTTGTATCTGTGACATTGATTAAAAGGGCAGAAAGCCCGTAAACGTTTTGTGAGCGGGAATGACCTTAATCCAAGAAAGAAACAATCAATCTTTAACCCTAAACCAAATTTCTAACTTCCGCCTTGAATTCGTAGGAATTGTGTGGTTGGATACTCTGAAAGTCCATGTTGATTGGCGAAGATGACACAAAAAACAGCTAAAGAACTGGCTCGGAAGAAGGCAATGTAAGTTTTGTTGGAGGAACAACTGCAAGTACGTGGATTTGAAAATCCTGGTACCCCTCTTGTGAGTGTATTGTTGAACGAAACAAACTATCTGATTTGGAGAGTTGGGATGTTGTCTGCCTTGGAAGCTAAACTAAAATCTTGTTTTATTGATGGATCCTTAAAAAACCCGATGAGGATTCACCATTGTTCTTGCGTTGGAAAAGGGCTATAGCCTTGTATGCTCTTGGATCAAATGGTCAATGGTGCTTGAGCTAGCTAGATCTTTCATGTTTTTGAATGATACAAATGAGTTATGGGACAACTTACAACGGAGACTAGGGACTGCAAATCTGCCTCTTATCTTTGAACTGAAACGCAGTGTAGCAGTAACGAGGCAAGGGAATGTCAGTGCTTGTGAATACTTTGGGAAATTAAAGCAAGTATCGGATCAGCTTAGTCAATTGAGACCAGTGCCACATGTTGATGGAACAATTGGGGAGATGTTAAAACAACAAGAGAATGAGGATCGCATTATGGAGTTCCTAATGGGGATCAATGACATATATGAGCAAGAGCGAAGTCAGATCATGAATATGAATCCACTTCTATCATTGGACAAGGTGTACAACATGATTGGGATTGCAGAAAAGTACAGGCAGGTCAGTATGAACTTGGCAGTAAGCAACAATGGGTTGAATGCAGCACTAATGACAAAATGAACTGATTGGAGGAAACAAGTTGCTGGAAACCAGAAGGTAAGTCCCATAATGGACAAAAAAGTAGAAAAAAGTGATCTGAGTTGCACACACTGTGGAAAATCAGGCCACGCCATATCTGGATGTTTTGAGCTGAATGGATATCCAAAATGGTGGGGAACACAGAAAAAGAAAGGAAAGGAAAAGTTTGCTGCACACAACGTGGAAGGAGGAGAGCCAAAGCACTTTGTAGACACTCCACTTGATCACAAGCCAGAGGGTTTGGAGAGTTTATATGAGATAATGAGCCTGATGCAGAAAGAACTACAGAGAATAACAAAAGGGAAAGAAATCATTGAACCCACTCAGAAGATCACATTGAACATGGCACACATGGGGGACTGCGTAGGTACCTCCATTTGCTCTTTTTTAAATTCTGGTAAATATAGTGATGTCTTAAATGCACGTTGGATAATAGACACAGAAGCTACAAACCACATGTGCACTGATCTTAAGCTCATGATAAATCCTCTCCCTTTCCAATCCTACACTCCTATATGGCTACCTGATGGTTCAGTCAAATCAGTCTCCTGCTCTGGAAAAGTGTAAACTTTCCAACTCCATAACTCTGCTTGCATGTCTGCACGTTCCTAGTTTTAAGTACAACCTGCTTTCAGTCAGAAAATTATCCAAATGTTCCTTCGTGTACTGCAGTTTCTGAGCTGAACATTGCTTATTTCAGGACTATAGGGACGGGAGAGTGCTGGCCATTGGGATAGTAATCCAAGAGCTATACATCCTGAGTCCTTCCTCTTTTGATCCAACAGTCATCCAACAACTGCAATCTGAAATCTTCTCAACTCTGCCACCAGCAAAGAGCTTGCGCCCTATATCTCTAATTCAGAAAGAAACTAGCAGTGCATGTACTGCTGTTGATTTTGATCTATTTCATTGTAGACATGGCCATCCCTCCAAAGAAATTATGTCTCAATTAAGTAATTATGCTAAATTAGGCAAACATTCTGTGAATTCGAATGACATGTGTCAGATTTGTCCTCTATCTAAACAAAGCAGACTTCCATTCTTGAATAGTGTCAGCAAGTCCAAAAATTGTTTTGATTTACTGCATATGGACGTGTGGGGTCCTTACAAGCAACAATCTATTACAATGTGTCATTACTTCTTAACCATAGTAGATGACATGAATAGGTGCGCTTGGACCTTTCTTTTTAAGCACAAGGATCAAGTGCCCTCACTCGTAGAGTCTTTCCTAGCCTTGGTAAAAACTCAGCATCAGAAAATTCTCAAATTCATTAGAACCGATAATGCAATAGAATTTGTCAATGCAAAATGTGTTGATATGTTCAGCCGATTAGGAATTATTCACCAAAGAACTTGTCCATATACACCATAACAAAATAGAGTTGTGGAGAGAAGTCATAGAACTCCCTACAAATTGCAAAATCACTTTTATTCCAATCCAATCTGCCCAAAATGTTCTGGGGGGAGTCAATCCTCACAACCACCTATCTGCTCAATCGCTGGCCTAGCAAAATTTTAAACTTGAAATCTCCTTATGAAATTCTACACAACATGAAACCTGATCTATCCACCTTGAAAATTGTAGAAAATTATAATCAAACTCGTACTCTATTAAGTATAACCCCTTGGAGTATATATAGTATTACAACTCAAAACCTAACTGAATTTAGAATTATAAATCCTATAGAATTCTACTCAACTCGAACTCTATAAGATAACTACTAAATAACCTACTAATTATCAAATACAAACACTCCCCCTCAAGATGAGCTCCACTAAGCCCATCTTTCTACATAATTCAGCAGTCAATGGCCTCCTATCAGTCAACGGTGGCCCATCTGATTCCTTCTTGAACTCTGAAGCCAACACATGGCTCTTCACTACTCTTCGCCCACACATGGCTCTTCCCCACTCTCATCGACACATGGCTCTTCCCACTCTTGCCGACACACGATTTTTTTTTTATAAATACCAAAAGGAAAGGATCTACAATGCCACATCCTAATCCCAAGAACCTTGGGATTTCTTCTCTTCAGTCACAACTCCGGAGTAGGCAACATGGATGAAGTGGACGCACCTTCTCCCAACACTGTTGCCTCCTATTTTTTCTGAAGCGCCTCCAACCAAGCTTGATCCTCCTTTGAGAAGATAATACTTGGCGTAGACTCCTCTTCCACCATTAGATTAGTCTGGTTACCGCCACGTTCACCCCCTCTCCTGCCTCCATGACCATGACCCCTATCACCAAATGACCTCTTCCTCCAGACTCTCTCCCTCGGGGCCCATTCGGATAGGAGTTTACAAAGTGTCCGATTCCCCCGCACTGAAAGCAGCAACGAGTCCCACCATAAGCATTAATCACACTTGAACCTCCAATGGCTAAAGCCTTCGCACTCGACACTACACCTGGACCAGCGTGTAACTTTATTTGACTTTCCTCTTGGATCATAGCAGCAATGGTTTCATTTAGGGATGGAAAAGTGGCATGAGATAGTAGGAGTGACCGTCTATGACCAAAGCTTGGGTTTAGGCGTTTCAGAAATGTCATGGTCTTTTCCATCTCATGGATTTTTCGTACCTCGCACTCTAGATCAATGCAACTTCTTATATGGAAGAAATGATCCATCTTTGCCCACAATTTCTTCAAAATGATGGAATACTCCTGGATGGACATCACTTCTGGGTCCACAACATCAATTTCTAGCTGAGTTTGAAATATTCTTAATTGATTCCATAACCCAGAAAGGGTCTTCTTTAGGCTCCCCCAAATCTCACTCACCAATGCTAGGCCATCCATAGAAGAAGCAATTGAGGGGGTCATCGAATTGAACAGCCAAATATATAGTTGTGCATGCGTAGCTAGCTAATCTTCAGTTCGATTATCTTTTCCTAACCCATCGTCCTTCGAAAAGCTTCCTAGCTTCTTCCCTACTAACGTAGCCTCAATCCTACGTGACCAGCTGAGGTATGTAGTATATCCACCCAATTTCAGATCTATGGGTGGAAGCTCAAGTTTAACTTGAGTAGCAATGATAGTTATAGACGGGGAACCCATTCCTAGCATCATCCCCTGTATGAGTTTCAACACCTCGAGATCAAGCTTTGTCAATGTCTCCAACGCCTGGCTTGCCATGCCTTTATCTTTTTTTTGTTCATTTCACTCACATAGCTACTCCACAGTTCAATCACCACCACCCACAATCAACAATACTTTTCAACAATCAACATGATCACAACCAGTCCTCAAACAACGCCTAATTGGATGCCCCAAGTTTAGGCGCTCAACATCGATCAAACAACAATCACCAATCCACACAAAATATCCTTCTTTTCCACCAAAATGAAAATATCCATCAAACGGCACCAAAACAATGGAAATTGATTTGACAGATACGGCGGGGTAACCAAACAGAAGATTCTATTTTTTTGGCAGTGGCGGCGCATGGGCGGCGGCAGTGAACGTGCAAACAGTCGCGGGTAGGTCTTGGCAAGACAATCCCGACCATGGTGGTCGCAGGGATTGAAGATGGTGGACGAACCGAGAATTTGCTAAAAATCTCCATAAGGCGACGTACTATGGCAAGGTGCATGTGGAGGCAGCGAGTCTTCGCTGTTCGGCTGTTGCAAACGCCGGGGAGGCTTGCAGGATAGGTCATGCACCAAAATAAGGTGCGACGGTGGCTGTGGGCTCGTAGACAGCAGGTTTCCGGCAAGCTACAATGTTTCTCGGCGAGCTATGATGGTTTTCGACGGCGGAGGTGAGGTGGAGGCTCGGGTTTGGTGGGATGTATGGCAATTAGGATTTTCTTTCTAGGTTTTTTGGTTTGAACCTGGCTCCGATACCATGTAGAAAATTATAATCAAACTCGTACTCTATTAAGCATAACCCCTTTAGGTATATATAGTATTACAACTCAAAACTTAACTAAATCTAGAATTATAAATCCTATAGAATTCTACTCAACTCTAACTCTATCAGATAACTACGAAATAACCTACTAATTATCAAATACCAACAAAAATTGTTTGGTTGTCTGAGTTTTGCTGTAAACAATGGTCCAGACCGTGACAAATTCGATCCTAGAACCTACAAGGGATACTTTGTGGAATATACCTCTAGACAAAAGGGGTATAAAGTATACGTCCCAGAACTAAAAAAGATCATCTTGTCCAGGGATGTAGTTTTCCATGAAATGAGCTTTACAAACTCCATAAATCCCGATGATGTTCAACCTCTCACTGTTGTCACCCCATCTACCCTGGATGAAAGTCACTTTTAGTTGACACTCATGCTCAACTAACTCCAAACACCATTGATGAGCCTATTCCTTCCACTAATCCAGAAAGTCCACTTTATTCATCTGCAGAAACTATTCCATCACTAGACTCACCAGAAATTGTTCTTCCAGACACTGGAAATATTCCACATACAGAGAAACCTGAACCTGCTGTGCACCTCAGATTCCACCTGTAACTTTTCAAGTGCATATTGTGAGTTTGTCAAATTTGTCTACTACCACAGAGCCACGACATTTCAATTAGGCAAGAAATACTCACAAATGGGCAGAGGCCACAAATCAAGAAATCAAAGCACTTGAAGAAAACAACACATGGGACCTAACTGATCTTCCAGAAGGAAAAAGGGGCCATTGGATCAAAGTGGATCTATAAGATAAAGTACAAACTAGATGGTTCAATAGATAGATACAAAGCTAGATTAGTTGCAAAAAGGATATAAATGTGGTAACAATTAGACTGATGTTTGCAGTTTCAACTTCACATGAATGGGATATCCACCAACTAGATGTAAACAACCCTTTCTTGCATGCTACTCTTGATGAAGAAGTGTACTTGTATCCACCTTTGGGATATGATAAGGCAAAGCAGGTGAAGTGTGTCTTTTAAAAAAGTCACTCTATGGTTTGAAGCAGGCCTCTCGGCAGTGGAATAACAAATTCACAAACAAGTTCAACAGTTTTGGTTCAACAATCTTATCATGACCCATGTCTGTTCGCTAGACAAGACTCACATAGCCAAACATACCTGCTGGTGTATGTAGATGATGTACTCATCACAGGATCCAACACTGCTGTCATTCAGGAGGTTAAGGATTTTCTTGATGCAGAGTTCACTATCAAAGATTTGGGGTTGGCCAAATTTTTTCTTGGGATGGAGATTGCACGGTCTACTGAAGGTGTTTATATTAGCCAGTGCAAGTACATCAGAGACTTGCTAAATGAAGTAAACTTGTTGGACTGGAATGTTGCAGTCACACCCCTACCAAAAGATCAGAAGTTTGAGGCTATGGACAAAGATTCTTCTCCTTTGTATCACAACCCCGAAAAATACAGAAGGATTGTTGGGCGTTTGCTTTATCTAAACAATACACGGCTTGACCTAATATACGCAGTGCAGCAGTTAAGCCAATTTGTACATTCACCACATGACAACCACTAGTTTGCAGCATTACATGTGTTGAAGTATCTTTCGGCAACATAAATCTGGGACTGTTTTATCCTGCAGGATCACCTATGGAACTCAAAGCCTTTAGTGATGCAAATTGGAGTGCTTGCAAGACAACCAGACATTCATTAACAGGGTATTACATTTTTCTTGGTGCAAGTTTAGTCTCTTGATCGAAAGGAAGCTTCCTACAAGCTTAAAATTACTCTACATCATAAAGCTTCCTTATTATACCAAAAGTCACGCTCGAAAAGAATTAAAGAGAGGGATGGAAACTCAACATATTTTCATGTTTGTGTACGGAATAGGAGATGCAAAAATAGTATTCAGGGACTTTTCTTTGATGGGGTGTGGACAGACTCTATTCCTGCCGTCAATCAGGGCATACTTTCATACTTCAAGAAATACTTTGCAGAACCTGAAATGAGACGGCCTTGTCTTATGTTGCCTTGTGATCATATTTTATCGGCTGAGGATAACTTAATGCTTACTTCGGAATTCACAGAGGTAGAGATATATGAAACATTATGGGCTTGCTTGAATAAGAAGAGCCTCGACCCAGATGGTATCAACTTCTATTTTCTTCAGTCACACTGGCAAACGGTCAAGCACGAGTATATTGATTTCCTCCGAGACTTCTACCATACGGATAGATTTGTACGTGGCATGAACTCTACCTCGATCATCTTGGCATCTAAGGTACTCTCCCCCTACGAACTTGGCCATTATCGGCCTATATCTCTAATTGGGATTGCGTACAAAATGTTGGCAAAACTCCTCGCCAACCGAATGAGAAAAATTATGAACAAGTTAATATCTCCCCAACAACTTGCATTTATTCAAGGGCATCAAATTCAATATGGAATCTTACATGCAAATGAATTATTACATTATGTGAACAAGACGAGGATTCCGACAATTTTTTGTTAAAAGTAGACTTTGCCAAAGCCTTCGACTCGATTAATGGGGAATATCTTTTTTCTATGATGCGGAAGATGTGCTTTTGTGAAAAATGGATCGGATGGATAAAAACTTGTCCAAATACTTCTTCCGGTTCAGTTCTGATTAATGGAGCGTCTACAGGTATTTTTAATTTCGAGAGAGGGTTACGTCAGGGTGACCCATTATCCCCACTATTATTTGCAATAGCAACTGAAGAACTAAATCTCCTCCTCAAGAATGTCGTATTGCATGCAGGACTTCGTGGTATTAGATGTGGTGATTTTATTTACACTCATTCACTCTATGCGGACGATACAATATTTTTTGGTGAGGGGAATATATCTAACTTGAAAATCTTGAAGGGAGTTTAGCGTTTATATGAATTGGTTTCGGGCATAAAAATTAACTTCCACAAAAGTTGCCTGTTGGGAATCAATATGGCCCCGGAGTTGCAGATTGAATATGCACGGACCTTACATTGCTATGAACACTCCATTTAATTATCTTGGCCTTCCGGTAGGGTGTAACCCGGGAGCTCGTGCAACTTGGTCGGATCTTGTATTGGTAATGAAAAACAAGACCGAGTCATGGGAAAACCTCTATTTATCATTTGGAGGCCGTGTGACTCTAATCAAGAGCGTCCTCACAAGCATGCCTGTTTATTATTTCTCCTTGTATAAGGCGCCGTAATCGGTTATACAGGACATGATTGACATATGTCGCTAATTTCTTATGGAAATCACGATCCGGAACCAATCGTTCTATACCGTGGATTAGTTGGGATAGCATGTGCCATAGCAAGTTGGATGGAGGACTTGGCTTTAAACATCCAGATCATTATAAATAAGTCCTTGCTCGCCAAATGAGGATGGCGTTTGAAAACTGAAGACTCATGACCTTGGCGTGACTTGATTATCACAAAATATTTTGGAAACCGTCTTCCATGTGCGGATCTTCATGATACACGCTTGAGTACTCGTTGGTGGAGAGACTTGAAGAAAATTATTTGTAGTGACAGTTGGTTTGTGGACCGAATGCACCGGAAAATGGGTGATGGATCTCAAACACATTTTTGGGAAGAAAATTGGCTTGGGACCGGCAAACTGTCAAGCAAGGATCGTCGTTTATATTCTAAAGCGGCTGACAAGGGTGTATGGGTATCAGACAAATGGAAAATTGAAGATGGGTGACATGTTCTACTTTGGAATTGGCGTAGAGCTCTGAGCCGGAGAGAGGTGGGTGTGCTCCAGAACCTCGAATTTGAGCTGGACATCTCCTTCCCAAATGGTGGCCGAGACGCATGGCTCTGGACTGACACGGTATCAGGCATTTATACCGTGCGCAGTGGCTACAAGGAACTTCTCTCGAACTACTCCGATACGCTGCTGCCCGCGACTCCGTCCCTGACTCAGATATGGGGAACCTTCTCGCCGTTTAAGGTATCGGCTTTCTTTTGGAAGTTGATCCAAATGAGGTTACCTACTGCAAATAATCTCTTCATCCGTGGGGTGTCATTATCGATGCAGGAACAGTTATGTTCATTCTGTGCGACCGAGATAGAAGCCTGCCAGCATCTCTTTTGCTCCTGCTCGTCCACATATGCAGTGTGGTCGTCTATATATGCGTGGTTGGGATATGAATTTGTGGGGGCATAATCAACCCCTAATCCATTTTCAGGTACACATGGGGATCACTCCGCATCGCTCGGTGAGTCAACTTTGGAAGTCCATCTGGCACTATACAGTATGGAACTTATGGAACGTGCGGAACGATGTGAGATTTCAACATAAAACTTTTGTCTTGGATGTGGTTTTGGAAAGAACCCAAGTTCAGTCGTGGTATTGGTATACGGCGTTTGAAAAGTCCCCTGCATTGATTACTATAGCAGACTAGATCCGGCATCCAAGATTGTGCGTTAGCACTTTTTTTCCGCCATGATTTTGATGTTCTTGTAGTGATAGAAGATTACCCAAATGTTATGGGATAGTCTTATACAACCTGTACCTGATCAGTGTTTACAAAATAAAATAAAATCATAACTTACTTATAAAAAAAAGTTTAGTCTCTTGAAAGTGCAAGAAATAGGCTACCATTGCATGTTCTTCAGCAGAGACTTAATACTGTGACATGGAAACCACTGTGAGGGAAGTCCAATGGTTGTCCTATGTCCTTTCAGATTTTAGAATCAAACTGTCACTACCAGTCCCACTTTGGTGTGATAGTAAGGCGGCCATTGAGATCACAGCCAATCTTGTCTTCCACGAATGCATCAAACACATTGAAATTGATTGGCACGTGGTTCGTGATCAATACAAGTTAGGTTTGATCTCCCCTATGCATGTGACTTCTAACTTGCAGCTTGCATATGTCTTCACAAAATCACTTCCAACAACATCCTTTTGTTTTTTATTGGCCAAGATGAGCCTTTGAATGCCGGAGGGCGTGTTGAATTATGGGGATGCAGAAAACATAGAGGACAACATTGCTGTGGAAATGCAGGAAATAAAGAGAACGAAATTGCTGCTGAAGAGCTGAAATGAAAGAATGAAGAAAACTGAACCGAAAGTGATTTCACGTTTTCTTTTAAGTTAAAGTTGTGTTTTTGTATATGACATTGATTGAAAAGGGCAGAAAGCCCGTAAACGTTTTGTGAGTGGGAATTACCGCAATCCAAGAAAGAAAAAATCAGTCTTTTACCCTAAACGAAACTTCTTACTTCCGCATTGAATTCGTAGGATTTGTGTCATAAATTCACAATTGTTTTAGTTGGTCATCTCTCTTTTGCTCATCTGATAACTACTTAATTGACTCGGTGTTTGCATATTCATTTAATTGTTTGCAAGCACTTTTGAGTTCTCTCTCCTTTTGGTTTTTTTTTGGATGATTCAAATACACTTTAGTCATGCATGAATCCATCTAAATTACCCAATGAATGATGGGTGAATTCTTTCCCATCGTACCTCTGTTATCATTTTTCGCAGTTCTGTGGAGTCCTGTAATCATATGCTTTTGTGTAGATCATTAAAATTTGGAGTTTATTCCTGCTTTCAGAACTATAATAGACCATCGTTCAGGAATTTCTCCATTGTAGCATCTGTAACTGCAAAGGATATAGGTGGAGTGAAGCTCCTTGTTACTTACGGGCCGCATGCTCAGAAAGCAATTGGTATTTGGCTTTAAGGCTTTGCTGCTTGGGTCTTTAGTATGGTGGTACTTGGTGGTGTCACGCAACTGACAAGATCCGGCCTTCCAATGACTGACTGGAAATTCACTAGTAGCCTCCCCCTCTCTCAGAAGAAGAATGATCTGTTGAATTCGAAAAATACAAGCAATCTCCCGAGTATAATATGGTGGTAATTCATTTATTGCTGCTCTTTGGATCTTATATTTTGTTTTTCTACCAGTTTAACAATTCACCTCTTAACAAGAGACCCATGTATGTTTCTATGCAGTTCTTTGTCTAAAATCCTTTTTCACAAAGTTAGTTCTTGTATGATTGCACAAATTACTCTTTGGTATCAATTGTTTGTGAAAAACTCTTTGTATTGAATCTTCACTACTTTTCCTTACATCGATTGCTTACATTCTTATAGAGAACGAGGACACCAACTCTAATACAACGCATGCGTACAACTCAATAAATGAAGATGAAGCGTGTGTCTGCCTTTTGTCTTGTTTGTGTGTGTCCGCATGCTTTCTTCTTATTGCTTGTCAAAGCCACAATAAATGAGGTGTGGTGGCCAATAAATGAGGTGGCCCATCTTGTTGGTTACAACACTCCCCCTCAAGATGGGCGAAAGATATCAACCAAACCCATCTTGTTATACAGTCTCTCAAGATCTAGGGGACTAAGACCTTTAGTCAACACATCAACAACTTGTTCTTTAGTGACTATGCGATTCAATTCCAATAACTTGCTATTTAATTTTTCTTTGATGAGGAACCTATCAATTTCCACATGATTGGTTCTATCATGTTGTACTGGGTTATGGGCAATGCTGATAGCTGTTTTGCTGTCACACCACAACTTTAATTTTGGATTTGGATCCATCTTGAGTTCCACAAGTATTGATCTCAACCAAATCA
>JAOWBN010242898.1:0-11979 GCA_028565015.1 Pinguicula moranensis | reverse complement strand
GGTTTGGGTCGATTTCACCGTTTGGTCCCGATTTGAAAGTTTCGGGAATTTTAGAAATCGGACCCGTAGATCCAACAATTTTTATCGATGACTTTACTCGGTTAACTTGATTATATTCTCTTAGAGTAAAATCTGATGTATTTGAGACATCTGTTACCTTTTGTGCAATGGTCGAGAATCAATTTTCTTATAGGATCAAGCTCTTTCAATCCGGGGGGGAGGGGGGAGTATTGTTCTACCAAATTCAAAGCTTTTCTACATAAAACTGGTATACTTCATCGTTTGTCTTGTCCTCACACTCCTCAACAAAGTGGGCTTGCAGAGAGAAAACATGGTCACATCGTAGGTATGCGTCTTACCCTTTTAGCTCAAGCTCACTTGCCAAATAAATACTGGGTTGAGGCATATTCCACGGCTATTTTTATCATAAATCGCATTCCTACTCATGTTCTTCAACAATGCAGTCCCTTTGAAAAATTATTCGGAGTTAAGCCCAGCTATGCTCAATTTTGTGCTTTTGGGTGTGCATGTTATCCACTTCTCCATCCCAACAATTCCTATAAACTTATGTTCAGAAGTTCTAAATGTATATTTGTTGGGTATTGTTCTCAACATACAAGATATAAGTGTCTTGATCCTCACACTGGAACCACCTACATCTCACGGCATGTCGTGTTTGATGAGTCTCAATTTCTTGCACAAAGAGTTGCGTCGCCTCCTTCTAGCCTCTCATCAGCAGCTACCACAAAGTCAGGTACTGATTCGTCTCCTGATTTTTGTTCATTCTCTCCATTATATACTAGCAATATTTCTGACTTTGCAAGAGGTATTATTCATCCACGAGCCACTGTCCACGGCAATACCTCTGCCCCACTGTCCATTACACACCCTGCCACTCATCCTAACTCCTCTCCCCCACTGTCCATTACTCATCCTTCCACTAATCTTGTTTCTTCTCCAAACCGAGGTGGAACCGTGAATGTCACTCCTCTAGATAGGCCATCTACCATTCCACTTTTGTCCCCTATACCGAACAGCACCTTACCCGAACCATTTACATTCAACAATTCATCATTGACAGATTCAGTGCATCAAGCACATCATCCTCACCCTGCTGTTGGACAACCAGTTCTTGATTCTATCCCTTTTCCAGACCTCACGGTTCTTGCTGAACCTGGACCTCCCTTGCCGTGTGTACCTCCCCCTCATACCAGAGTTACTCGTTTGTAAACCGGTTCTCTCTGCCCTAAACAATTCCTTGATTTTTAGATGTACTCTGCTACCCGTCATCCATTTTGATCCCTTTTCACTGTTCAGATTCCTCGCGAGCCTGCCACCTACTTACAGGCAGCTTCATCTCCAGAATGTGTGTCTGTTATGTCAGAAGAATTTGAGGCATTGGTTGCCAACAATACGTGGATTTTGTGTCCTTGCCGTTCTAATCAACGAGTTATCCGATGCAAATGGGTGTATATAAGATTAAACAAAAATCTGATGGGTCTATTGACAGGTACAAAGCTCGGCTTGTGGCTCATGAATTTGAACAAGAGTATGGTTTGGATCTTTCTGAAACATTTAGTCCTGTGATAAAAATGGCTACTCTTCGTTTATTTCTTGCTCTTGCTGTTCACTTCCATTGGAGCATTCATCAACTTGATGTTTCTAATGCTGTTCTTAATGGTGATCTTGAAGAGGTTGTCTATATGGAGCAGCCACCTAGTTTTGTTTCTTCTCAGTTTCCACAGTATGTTTGCTCCCTATGGAAATCTCTCTATGGGCCCAAATAGGCCCCTCGGGCCTGGTATGTTCGCTTGTTTGGGACACTTGTTGATCTTGGATTTTTGTGTTCTGTTAATGACTCGTCTCTTTTTACTTTTCACTCTGCAGAGGTTCATCTCTTTGTTTTGATTTATGTGGATGACATTCTCATCACTAGTTCGTGTAGTACGGCTATCACTAATCTTTTGGCCAGTCTTCATGCTGCATTTCGCATTTAGGACTTGGGTGCTCTTGGTTATTTTTTGGGACTTGAAGTTGTTCGAGATGCCTTGGGATTACATCTTCGTCAATCTAAGTATATCTCAGATCTCCTTGACCGATCCAATATGATTGGTGCAAAGCCATTTCCTTCACCTTGTATCTCAGGGTCACGGCCAAATAGTAGTTCTGATCCTCTTGATTCGTCAGATGCTTCCCTGTATCGACAAACTGTGGATGCCTAGTAGTATTACACCTTGTTGCATCCTGATATTGTATTCTCAGTCAATCAGTTATGTCAACATTTACACAATCCTCTCCATGCTCATTTGGGGGCTGCTAAGCGTGTCTTGCGTTATCTAAAGGGCACCCCTGATCTTGGCCCGTGGTATACCACTGGAAATCTTCAACTTCAAACTTTTTGTGATTCTGACTGGTCAGGGGATCCTCTTGACAAACGGTCTACCACTGGCTTTGGCATATTTTTTGGGTCGTGCCTTATCTCATGGTCAACCAAGAAACAGAGTATTGTTTCTCGTTCTAGCACCGAGGCTGAGTATTGGGTTATGGTAATTTCCATTGCTGAATTATACTAGGTTCGAATGTTATTTCGTGATTTCCAATTTCCTCTCTCTGATTGTCCTGTACTTTGGTGTGATAATATTGGGGCCCTTGCCCTTGCCTCAAATCTTGTGTTTCATGCTCGCACAAAGCATATTGAGGTCGACTATCACTTCATTCGTGAAAAAGTTGTTAACAAGGACATTGTCATTTGCCATCTTAGCACTCATGATTAGCTTGTCTTTACCAAAGGCCTTCATGCAGCCCGCTTTCAGTTTCTTTGCTCCTAGCTTTTGGTCACTTCTCCTCCCATTCGCTTGCGGGAGGGTGTTAACAATATTGATACAAAAGATAATGAGGAATATTCTCAAGATCCTACTTGATGACTTAGTCTTGTATAGTTCACGTGTAAATAGGAGATTACCTCATCAGTTAGGATTTCCTCTTCTTGTATCTTTTGTATTCACGTGTAACATCTATATATATCTTCATATACAAGAGCTTATGGATCATTGAAGATCCAGATCCTTACAACCTATTTTGACCTTCCTTCAAATTCTATAATATTTTACAACTGGGGTTCGCGTTTGCCCAATATCAGATTGGGATAAGAAACCAGTATCGACAAGGTACTTTTTTTCTGATATGTCTGCTTCAGCTGATTGAGTGGTGCTGATTCTCGGTTAGAGGCAGGGGCGGAACCCAATTTTTGCTCCCGGAGGCGATACATACACAGCGATGGGCAAGACACAAGTGCTTAAGACAGGGAGGACAAAAGGTAGGGTTTTATTACAAAACAAATTACACAAGGGGGGACAGTGGTCCCCCGATCCGCCCGGGAGAGAGGAGAGGCGAGATACAAACGCACAAGGAAACCTAAATTATTCAAAACAAATGTAAATGAAACATATAAAAAATTCTGGTCTTTAGCAACCAGATTTTGTGGTAGGTTTCTGGTAAATTTTTATATTCCATTGAATCTTATGTTTATTTTTTATTTATATGAAGGTGTGACGGAAAAGGTGAAACAGCTGAGTCGGTGTTGTAAGATGAAAGTGGCTGTAGGAGGTGGTGTCGTGAAGAAGCGTACGTTGAGTGAGCCTCAGGCGAAATGGTATTTCGGGACTGAGCAGAAGCTGGAGGCCGAGAGGAAGAACAGGCTGGGTGTGGTTCTAGAAACGAAGGGCTAGAGCCTAGGCAAGTGGCAGTGTGGTTCTAGAAACGAAGGGCACGGTGGAGGAGCAAGAGGATCGAGGAGGAGGTGGCGCGGCTTCGGTCCCTGAATGAGACCGCTACCGTAGAGAACGGCAGGCTTGAAAATGAGGTCATTTTGCTTCTACGACTTTTCTCGAACAATGTGCATCCGGTGAAAATAGAAAGTGCATGCATAACTTAAGAATTTGTAATGCATTGAGTGACGAATCTAGAACTATTGTCTAGGAGAACAGAAAAAATTGAAGGGGGTGAAAGTTTTATACAAAAACGCTAGTTTCTGACTTCCACTTTCCCCTCCATATGCATTTGTCTCTATAACCCATGTTGTTTGCTGAGCCACTCTGAAGTTCTAGAATTTGGTGCTTTACATTTAGCTATTTTACTTGACTGGTGAGTAAAATACATGACTATTTTTTTGCTCTGGCTTGTACTAGATCCATTATCTCTAGCATTGTCTTGTGTGAGAGTTTCAGACACACAAATCTTGAGGTCGGACTCAGGCATGTGCTTGATACGGTGTTTTCCCAAATATAGGCATGTATGAATGTGTACACTTACCCAACTTCATTGCACACAACATCTTGTTAAATTGGATTGTCATTGCAAATGAAGCTGAAAGAGTCAATATTGACAATTCTTTTAGCTTTGTGCTAATAATGGACTAGAGCAAAATGGCTCTATTAAATTCTAGGGATTCTATTTAGTGAAGTTGCAGTAACTCAATATACCAAATGGCACAATGCATATTGGGTCAAAATAGAAACCGCCTCTTTGTATAATTACAAGGGTAAGGCCGCGTACATCTGACCCCCCAGACCACAACTTAGTTGGGAATATATTGGGTATGTTGTTGTGGATCTTGTTAAATAGGAACCCTTTATTCATCTCCATAGATACATCTAAAATAGAATGGTATATCTGTTGAAGAACGAAGTGGAAAAACTTCCCCATTTTGTATCTTAATGGATCTATTTTGATGTTTAACAAGTGAATCAAAGAGTGCAAGATTCGTCATGTTAAATCAAAGTGTATTTCCATATTGTTCTATGTAAAAACTCTAAATTTAGTACTGACTAAATTCTATCTCCCAGATTCTGAAACTCAAGGAACAACTGAAGGAAGCAGAGAGGGAAATACAGAAGCTTTCTAGCTCGATTCCTTGTTTGTCAATGGATGCCAATAAAGTTTCTCCTTTTCTCGAGGGGTTTGAGGGATTTGAGGATGTATTCTATTTGGAACAAGTTTACAACTGTGTGCCTGGATTAGAATGGGACAATCTATATTATATGTAAATAGGAAGTAGGGAAGTAGTGATGAAGTAGTATTTAGTCGAGTAGTGGTATGGTAGTAGGATGCATAACTCCCCTAGATCCGGGGTTCGAATAGCCATAATTTGGGATCGAATGAGGCAGGTAGATGTTTCTAAGTGTTCAATTAGTACTAACGAACCCCAACAGGTTGGCCTAATAGTGGATGACTTGAACTTAAGGCTCTTGAGAGCATGAGATTCATAGTTCAATTCCCATTGGGTTCAAATAATTCTTTGGGGCCACGACCGCGGGCTTAGACCCGAGATTTACCCGGTCCATGTAGAGGGGTCGCTTTGCATGGGCCCCATAGATTAGTCAGGGCAATGTGATTCCGGACACCATAGTTATCCAAAAAAATTAGTACTAATGAATTAACCGTCGAAGTTAAGGTGCACTTATGGAGTTCACTATGATTGTAAAACTAGCCATTGAAGTTGTATGTAAATTGTAAAAAAACATTGTAACTATTATGTTTTCTTATTCCAGGTTTGCATGATCATCAACAAAATTTTCATTAAACAATTAAGAAGGAAATAGATTCGGAAGAGGTTACGAATAAAAGGCAAGGGGTTTCAAGTTGGAAGCGGACCAATAGTCGATAGAAACTTTGTAATCCCGAGGATGAGGTCTAGGGTCTCCATTGGGTGAAAATAATTATTGGGGTCACTCCAACGGTCCAGGGATTAGGATTAATCCTTGAAGTCCCGAGCTTTACAAGATAGAAACTTTGTATATACAATAAATTACTCACTTCATTTTCCAATTGCATACCTAGAAAGTGTTCATAGAAAAGGCAAAGGATAACTAACAAAGTTGAGGGAATTGACGTAAACTTGTAGATTTTTTTGGGGGGTAGAATGGCATTCCTAGGGAGATGGATGGATTTAGAAGTTCGATTTAGAAGGGAAAGATGTTATTAAAGAATTACGGGGGATGGGCCGAGCTGAGGATCTAGGCCTGGAGGTACAATCGAGCCCAGCAGGGGTCAAACAAATGGGCCTGGGGTTCGGAAATGAAAGCGAGATGGAAGGATTGGCCCATGCCCTAAGTCCGAGGCCAGAAATGCAAGAATTGTTTTTCATATCCCCTTAAAGGGTAATAGAATCCGAAAATCATTCGACAGATATTGTACATATTGATGGGTTGATCGTGTGCCTAAAATTTAAAGCGGATTCCGAAACGGAGGAAGGGGAGAAAATAGGAAATGAAGCGGCAATTAAAGCCTATGAATCGGATAATAGTTAACAATTAAAACAAAAAATGGAAATGGGAGGAGCAAAGTACATCTAAAGAGACAAACACGGATCCCAGGTAAGTTCCATTTTTATTATAACGTCAAACCCTCCCTTAAACATTTAGACTTACTGAAATATGAATGATAGAATAAGTTTATGGAATATTAGAGGAATCAGGAAATCTAAAGAACAATTGAAAATAATGATTAAAAAGTTTCATATTAGATTAGTAGGTATATTGGAACCATTTATGCAAGCCAATCGTATGGAAAGAGTAGGGTAGAAAATTAACCTCCCATACCATGCGCATAATGAGGAAAGCAATTGTAAGATTTGATATTTTGGAAGGAAGAACTAAAATTTACTGTTGTGAGCATGTGTGAACAAGCAATCACAAGAATTTATAAATTAAAGGACCAAAAGATTGTAGTGACGTTTGTATACGGGAAATGCGACTACATTTGTAGAAGAGCATTGTGGCAATACTTGGAGTTCATCCAAATAGGGAGCAGTCCATGGATAATTCTTGAGAATTTCAATGCAATAAGAGCTAACTGCGAGAAATTTGGGGGTACTGTACGACCTATGCGGGAATTTATCAACAATTGTGTGTTGATGGAACTACACTCTGACGGCCCCAAATTCTTATGGTGTAATGGACATAGAGGCATAGCTAGGATACGGTCCAAGCTAGATGGAGTACTGGTTAATAATACATTTCTTCTAAGGAAACGGCAGGTGTAGTACAAGATACTCCCCAAGAAAGCATTGAATCATAGCCCATTAGTAATCACCTTGACGTAACTACAACATAATTATGGCACAAAACACTTTCGATTTCTAAACAAGTGGACACAATGTGAAACCTTCACTGAATTGATAAAAGATCAGTGAGATTCAGTTAGCCATGAAGACAAATGCTAAATATGGGAAGAAAATTGCAAAACATTATACTTAAATTAAAATAATGGAATAAGTCTATTTTAGGTAGAACAAAAGACAAAATCCATGAATTGGAAAACAGAATTGGAGCTACAAGAGGGTTTTGATGAAACAAAGGATGAAGAATTAGTAGCCACTAAAGTAGAATTGGTGGACTGGGAAAATAGAGAAATGCCAAGACTTGAACAAATGACTAAAAATATTTGGATCAAAGAGGGAAATAGAAATTCAAAGCTTTTTCACAGTTTCATCAGTGCCAAAAGGAACAAAAATATCATAAATCAAATGATACTATCAGATGGGGATACATTGAATGAAGCGAAGAGAGTTCATAAGGAAGCAGTAAGATACTTTAAGAAGACCTTAAATTATGAAGAGAACATAGACTCAGTATATGATCTCTCGACTTTATTTGACAAAAAGGCTAATGACGAAGAGAACTTGAGTTTGGGCGGGATTCCTTCCGTTATGGAAATTAAAGAAGCACTATGGGCCATTCCAGGAAATAGTGCTCCTGGTCTAAATGGATTTGGATCGGAGTTCTTCAATATAACTTGGGATATCACTAAGGAGGATTTAGCTGATGCAATCAAGGCGTTTTTCGCCAGAACGAAATTTCCTAGAATTGTTACTTCCAACCTTTTGGTATTTATTGCAAAAGTAAAACAACCGCAGGGGTTTGATCAGCTTCGATCAATTAACTTGTGCAGTGTAGTATACAAAGTGATGACAAAGGTACTGGTGAGCATAGTAGCTAAATTCATCCCAAAACTGATTGCGGAGGAACAAGGTGGTTTTGCCCAAGGTCGCAGTATGTTTGATAAGATCATCCTGGCACAAGAGATAACCCAGAGCATACACAACAAACACCCAGGAGGAAATGTCATGGTAAAATTGGAATGGCTAAAGCATACAACAAAGTTAGATGGAATTTTCTTGAAAAAGTCTTATAAGCCAAAGGATTTGATCATACTACTTGTAACCTACTGATGAGATGTGTCAAGGAACAATGCTTCTGACCGATGGCTCTCATGTTCGATACTCAAGTAGAGCAAAGCTCTACTAGAAAGGTGTAAAGAGTATTTATATGTTTACCTATTAATAAAAAGAGGGAAGATGCTGCAAAGAAAAGAAAAGAAAGCTAAGAAAATTTCAACAAAAAATTATATTATCAAAATTCCCCAAATTTATTTTTGACGTGGGGTGTTAGCCTCATCAATACTTTGTACTTATTCATTTTTTTCACAAAGTCTAAGATATTAAATGAACAATATTATGTTAGTGTTGACCAACTAATGTTATTACTGACTAATATAAAAAAAAATTATTGACCATTTTTTTATTGAGGCTTTTGCACATAAAGAGAAATTCTAATATTCTTTTCAAAAGTGCAGCATATCTCCTTAACCTTCACTTTGTGTAGCCTAAGCTTCTTAATCTCACTCTAGCTTTTTAATTCTCTAGCTTCTCTCTACATCTTACACATGTTAACCAAACAGTGTAATATACCTAATGTCATAATTTGAAAGTTAGACATAGATTAATGGTCGTTGCTTGGCCTGGCAACACTTGAATCCATTGCCAAGGCTGAGTCGCCTCTTCTTGTGATGGATGCGAGTCCATAGGGGAAAGGAAAGTTTTCGGCCTCAACCCTCGATGACAATAACAAACCTCCCGGCATCGGCAATGAGGTTGACTGACAATCCTCTTCTGTCCTATGTAGTTGCCCTGTCTTAGTGGAAACCACCGGGTATCCATATAGGAATGCACCCAATGGAGCTGTTGGATGCCGATGAGGAGTTGGAGATAATGAGCGAAGATTGGCCTTCTGTTTGATAATGAAGTTCTCGGGGAAAAGGCCGATAATTGACATTATTCACCAAGCCGTACTAAAATCATAGGGGTTCTCTAATCCGTCGCAAGCATACATCACAGTTCTGGATAGGTTACACGTTCTGATTCAACTAAAAAATGAGCAGGATCTAACCCACAACTGGACTAGGGAAGGACGGATCTTGGCGGGCCAAACATTTTGGCTCTTCCAGTGACGACAAATTTCTCCATCAAAAAGGAGTCTCCCCTCGCTATGGTATGGATAAACCTGCCTAACCTGCCTATTCACATGTACAAAAAGGATGTGCTTCAGTTGATATTGATGCAACCCGAGTTGCATCTCAAGTTACCAACAGGCTCAAGATGACATCCCAAAGAGACAAAGACCCATTAGGGCTTCCAAGTGGACCCATTACTCATGCTAGGATGAGGAGATTCAAGGAATGACTTGGTTTGTTGGTCCAAGACATTTGGGCCAAAGTCATAAACCCAACAAGTCAAGATCATCACACTCAAATCATCCATATGTTGAGCCCACAAGGAAACACTCACGACCCAAGCTCATTGACAATCAAACAAGACTAAGAAGATCCTAGATCTCGTCATGTGAACGTGAATGGTCAAAAAGCTATGATTTGAAAGGTTGTCTCCTCATTTTGAACGTGCAGTGATCAAAGCAAGACTTTGTGACTTGGATGATTGTTGTGAGAAGTGAATTCAACAACTCAAAGGACATATTCAAAGGAAACATTTAATACATTCATTTAATACATGCATCCATGGCCTATATATAGAGGCATGGTCGATTAGTTGAGGACATCGAACTTGAAGTTTTAGTTCCGTGAGAATAAAATCTCCCCAGTTCCTTTATGAACTCTTTTTGACTCATTTTTCATTGTTTTTAAAAAATGTGGCGTCGGTTTATTTATTTTTTTACAAATTCTTATCTCTTTGAATTTGGTTGAAACAAGTTTTCAAAAGAGTTCAATTGAGTGGCAAATTTTTTCTCTCAAACACGTAGGTTTGGTTCTCGACAAGTTTGTCAATTTTCGATCCTTTTCTTTTGAACCACCAATATTGGTGTTGGGTCTAATCATAAGTTGGCTAGATTCATATAATTTGATATCAGAGCTCAAGATTGAGCAAACTTGGGCTACTCTTGATGGTGTTAGTTCCGTCTCCTTACAGTCGACGAGTTAGCATCTATTATAGTAGAATTATCTTTACTTTACTTGTAAGCCTTGCTGATTGAAAACAAAATTGGTCAAGTGAAAAGCTAGAGGACCAATGAGCTAAAAAATAGGTTAAAAAAAGGTTTAAAAAAAGGTTAAAAAAATCAGGTCCTCTCTTGGCCAAAATAAGGGTACAATTAGCAAGATAGCATTTCTAGATTTGGATCTGTTTGAATTTTCCTTTTCTGAATTTTCTTGTCGAGTTTCATTCTTCTTTTTCCTATGTAACCCCCACAAATATATCACCTTGTTTCAAGCTTCGGTTTCTTGTAAAATCGACAAAAGGCTGAACTTGGCAAAGATTGAGACTTAAAGAGTCTATAAAGGTTCCACAGGAGATTGATGGGGAATGCAAGTGTGGTAAGCAAATCAGAGTGAAAAAGCCAATATTGTGTGCAAACACGAGCATAGAGGCCTTCTTTTGAGTGAAATACGTAAAAGAGAAGTAAGGAAATTCTTTTTTTTCTAACCCATTTGTAGGTACACCATGTCACAAGGAGCACAAACCGGGTAGGTGGCCAATGACTTCCCTCCACAAGCCGACCAAAGAGTTCTCATCCAAGCCCTTATGGCTCAAATGAGAAGAATGATGGACGAGACTCTCGAGCCACTACATGCTCGCCTTGACCAAATGGAGAATAGGGACAGTCAAGAGCAAACACAAGAGCAACCTAACCACGAATATGATGATGAGTTTGATGCATGGTCCATAGGTGTCCACGAACCATTTGTACCCCTAGGACTCGGCGGAGTAGGGCTCTGTGGGGGCATGAGACAAGTGCCACCAAGAAGAAACGTTGAACCACCAAGGCAAGCACAAGAGAATGACCTTGGCAACGTCAAGATAAAGATACCGCTATTCCAAGTAAAGATGGATCCTGAATTGTACCTTGAGTGGGAGAACACACTTATAACGAGAGGCAAAAAGTAAAGTTGACAGCCATAGAGTTCACGGATTAGACCATCATTTGATGGGGTCAAGAGAAGACTAACCGAAGGAGGTATGGTGAGCCTGAGATCGAAACATTGGCTGAAATGAAAGCATTGTTGAGACAAAGGTTCGTTCCTAATCATTATGTTAGGAGCCTCTATCAAAATCTACAAGGGCTCAAGCAAGGCACCAAAAGCGTGGAAGAATACCATAAAGAAATGAAAATGCAATGATCTCGTGCCAACGTCAAAGAAGACCGTGAAGCCACAATGACGCGATTCCTTCATGGACTCCACCGGGAGATTGCAGACGTGATCGAGCTCCAAAATTACATAGAGATCATGGATATGCTCTACCAAGAAATTAAAGTGGAAGAACAACTTGAGAGAAAAGGTACACGGCGGGGAACTTCTTATTCATCACCCCTAGTCCATGGAAACCAAGCATTTCCAAATGGGAGAAGCCCAAGGCCGAAGCATCCAAGGAGGCCAAGACATAAACCCATGGATCCCATAGGTATGAAAACTTCTACTTCTAGTCGTAATCGAGATATCAAATAGATGCTATGAGACCGAGGGTTAGGGTGGACACTTGAACACCTTAATGAAAGGAGTTTTCTTGCACGAATTAGTGATTTTACAAGAGGTATTCAAATTCCTTCTCCCGTGTACCATCAAGTTGTGTAAATTAGCAAAGATCCTTGGTCAAAAGATCTCTGAAATTTTTGTTATGTATGCTTAACA
>JAOWBN010242887.1:0-11979 GCA_028565015.1 Pinguicula moranensis | reverse complement strand
TTAGTCCAGGTCTGCTGGACCATGTTCCTATACCCATTATCAGATAGCCATACATCAAGAACTTTGAAAGGAATAGGGCCCCAATTCTGCAGCTTTGAAGTCAGTCTGACTGGACAATGGTTGGACCCTACCTTGTCAAGGGCTGCCTGCATCCATGTATCCCCATTATCTAACCATTTTTTGTTCACCGGCTTTGAGTGATTTCAGGGACCATGTGTACTTCCTGCGCACCAACCTTAAGTCCAGCAGGCCTAGATTAGAAAATGAACATGTTAAATAGAGCTACTTCCTGCACATAATTAGGGGTTGCAACACCTTTCCTCTCCTCAAGTGCAAGGACAACATTAAAGTCGCCTAAAACACAACATTTTCCATCCTTGAGAGGCATCAAACAGTCAGGTAACAACTGCCATTGTGTTTGCTTTTTAGGTAGATCATTGGGCCCATACACATTAACCATATGAGATTGTAAGGAGTCCCCTGCCCAAAGACCAGTTATACCTAGGAATCCTTCTCCATTGAAGATGGAAGATCTCTGTAATTTACTTTTATTCCATATACATAGAAGTCCACCGGATGATCCATCGGCTCCAGAGTAGCACCAATCAAAATCTAAGTCAAACCAAAGATATGTACAGAGTTTAACATCAATAATATTTAATTTAGTTTCCTGCAGGCCAATGAAATCAACCTTCTCAGTCCAAAATAATTGTTTCACTTGCTGTTTTCTCTCTATACTCCCCAACCACCTAACGTTGAAGGTCATAATGTTCATAAAACCAATGAATTCTCTTCCTCCAGGGGGCACTGCTTGATGCTTTGCCTTGGCTCTTAGATTCCTCATTATAAGCTTTGGTCATTTCCTTCAAACTAGTATGAAATTCAGCTTGATGAACGCCATACTGAATACCAAGTTGGGAACCAATAGACATAATGGTGTCTACCTCTCTACCGGGCATGAAAGGAATACCAGCAGGGTGAGCAGATGCACTGGGCATAGGGGAACTGACAGAGGAATGAACAGGTAGATGACCTAGCCAATTGTCCAAGATGGCGAGGTTTTTATCCCTAGAAGGATCCTCAGCCTTCCTTGTCTGACTTCTGGTTTTAGGCCCCCTACTAGGATTAGGTTTAATCAATTTAGTGTTCTTTGAGTTTCAAGAGATGATGACTCCTGCTGAGTTGTGATAGAGTGGGGGGAACTCCTCCACTAACACCGGGAAAGCATTCAGCCTATCCCCAGAAGTTGGTGAAAGGGAGGCCTGAGTAACTATTGATAAGGGGTAGGATCAATAAGGGAAGGGCATTCAATATAGCGTTATCAGATACGTTGTCCTCCGGATCATCTAGAGAGTTCAAGGCATCCTTTGTAGGGGACATAATCATACCAGGGGTATTACACTGCACCACAGTATTACCTTCAAGTATTTCTGGGGCCTCTAAGTGAAGGGTCACTTATGGATCCATTTTTACTTGATCAGCTGGCTCAATAAGGCAAGGGATGTTCCATACAACCATAGCAGATGCTTTGTCATCAGGAGAAATAAGGGCAGGGAGGTTCAAGAGAGCCTTTGCAGGGGATAAATTCCTGGTAGGAGTAGTTAACTTCTCCTCATCATTGCCTTTAGGTATTACTAGGATCGCAGAGTGAAGAGTCTCTTCTGGATCCATCGAAGTAGACATATTAGCCTCCACATGAATTTCTTCATGTGCGTTCAACTTCGGGGGCTACCATTGTTTCTTGCCGATAGAACTTGATTGATTACCTGTCGAGATACCCTGACGTTCAGAAGGCTCAGTTGGGCTAGGTATATCATCGTTATCCACATCATAGCAGGCTTCAAGATCAGTAGGGAGACAACCAAAGTGCATAGAATCCATATTAGAGGATCGTGCCATATCTTCAAACTAGTGAGTAACTGGTTTGAAATATTCGACAACCTGTAAAGCGTATAGGGTTCCATCCACCTTTACCTGCAAAAGCTGATCTAACTTGACACCTAGAGAGACTTGGACTGTTATGTTAGCTGCCTCCAGATCTAGTTTGGCGAGAGTGATCTCATCAATACATATGAGGCTACCGATCTTATTGCCAATAACCGTTAAATTAGCTTGGGACCATGCTTGGAGAGGTAACCCATAGATTCTGATATTGCATAGCCGACAAGATTCAGGCACATTTGGAGTCCAAGGGGAGATAACATCGACCCAACTAGACAACCAATCCATATCCTTTACAATAAGGTTGCAAAGGTCAAGTGGCTCATCTTCCCAGAGAAGGACCTTGCCAGGGCCAAAGGGACTAGCGACTACATTAAGGTAGCCAGCTGATTTCAGAGCTCTTTGAAGGTCTCTACAACCCTTTAATTTGTTGATAGTACCTAGATAGCTGCGGCTGAGCCAAGAGTTAGATTCCACATTACATGAGAGGCAAAGAGCATCTGAAGTGTTAGGGACCTGAGCTGCAAAGGTGTCAGCCTTCAGGGTAATTGCAGCCGGTAACATGGCTAACTTCAATGGGGCTATACGACTGCTAGGCTTAGCCTTGTTTGAATGTTTGGGGAATCTAGCTATGTTAGCTTGAAGACGGAATGAACCTAACCATGTGTTATTCATCTTAGACAACATGAGATCCACGTCTTCCACATCAACAAAGTCGACAAACCGAAACTGTAAGCCCGTATTACTGAGCTTGTGGGCTATAGATAGGTTCTTGATAGATCCTTGATGTTTCAATGCACTGTACGGCCGATCAATGTCGCATCCATTAGGGAAATTGGTTAGGTAAAAGCTATGAACAGCTGGATGATGTACATGAATCAACACTCTTGGCGAAGCTACTTTAGCCCCCAACCTATCAAACACTGACCGAGAGTTCTGTGACGGAAATGGATGGAAGTTTGGTTGTGATTCCACTAGAGGAGCTTTTCCTACTTCAATAGCAGCCTTCTTCATCATCTTTAGCTGATGCGGAGGTACGATCTAGGCGGACATGGCTTACTACAGACAGCAGAAACAGTGTAATCAAGTCTAAAAATAGGGGACTCAGGACACAGGAGAAAGGGTTTGGAATGGCGCTCCCCAGACGTGTGATACGCTGGGGGAGGAGAGGAAGAGATGTGGGAGGCGCTGGGGGAGGAGAGGAAGAGACGTGGTAGAGGTGAGAAGTAGAAGAATCGAGCTGTTGATGCGATGGCGAGAGGGAAGGAAAAACTACAGTTGCTTGGAAGCGCCATTGTACGTAGTGAACATCAGAACTTTGGTAAGCAAGTTTCGAGCTGGAATCGTACTTACCAGGAATTAATCAATAAATTTACAGTCTGATCAGCATGTATACCCTCAAGATACACATTGCACAAATGAGAAACTTGCTCCCTAATCATGCTCCATAAGAGGGCGGCTTGATCGGTCAATGTCCAGCAAGCATGAAGAAAACTAGAAAGTGAAAAGGACACCATTAAGCAATTCTAAGGAGATCCATGCTGCAGGCATGAACACATGAAGGAATAATGTGAAGATTCATGTATAATAGTGTTCCTATTCACTTCAATGGCCACTACACCAGGGTACTTACGAGCAGAGGCTAGCCGTACAGAAAAACATTACTGTAAAAGGAGTTTGCCTAGATATGTAAATGTAGGGTCTTTGAGATGACAACTTAGACAAAATGTTGTCTAGTCAAGAGCTTGATCTTTGGTACATTATGTAAATATTTTCATATTTATAAAAAATTTGGCCTTTACCCAAAAAAAATTGCTTCCCACATTACTCTCATGCCAAAAAAGTGAACCTCTGGTGGTAGAAAACAATATAACAATTACACTTATTAGAGCAATGCAAATTTTTTTGGCCAAAGTCCCGGCACACATATTAGGTGAATTTCTCGATGCCTTAATTTTCGAGAATCAGATGTCATGCATCAATGGTAGAAGGCTTCATGATAGTGTCATGGTGGCCAGTGAAGTGGTAGATGAGGCTAAGCAGCTTAAAAAATAGGCCCTAATATTCAAAGTGTATTAAGAGAAAGCCTTTGATACCTTGAACTGGAATTATTTGTTTGAAATCATGGTTAAAATGAAGTTCCCTGCTTGCTGGATACACTGGGTCAAGGCCTTGCTGGAATCATCTACCTCAATCTTAATTAATGGTACTCGCACAAGAGAATTCAACCCTAACAGAGGACTTCGAAAGGGCGTTCCTTTATCTCCTTTTATGTTTCTCATTGCATCAAAGGGACTGTCAAATCTAGTGAGTAAGCAGTAGAACTTCAGATGTTCATAGCTGTACACATTGGAAGGAACAAGGTGTCTATCTCTCGTCTGCAATTTTTGGATGATACAGTCTTGTTTGGCGAAGCTACTTTGGCCACCATCAAGTATTTAAAGCTATACAGGGCTGCGCATAAACTACAGCTGATTGGGGTGAAAGTGCCGCAACAAACACTAATGGAAATGGCAGCTCACATGGGTTGTCATCCTAGATCCATTCCCTTCATATATTTATACCCATTGTTATACAGAAATGCACTAAACAAGGATCTAAACTTGGCAAACTCAGGAAGATGGGAAAGAGGCAACTGGATTCGGGAGTTGAACTGGAGGAGGTACCTAAGTGGTAATGAACCTTCTGATTTATCTAATCTAACCCACTCTTTGTAGGATATTGCTCCCTTACAATATTAGAAGGACAAGTACCCATTTGATGTCAACGCTGTTGGTTCATACACAATCAGTGAAGCCTATAGGCAGATTACCTCA
Source organism: Pinguicula moranensis (assembly GCA_028565015.1). NCBI lineage: Eukaryota > Viridiplantae > Streptophyta > Magnoliopsida > Lamiales > Lentibulariaceae > Pinguicula > Pinguicula moranensis. Next base: position 7,222 of record JAOWBN010242887.1, on the reverse strand, counting down.
AGAACTCCATCAATGTTGACAAATGCTACAACACAGTTACTTCAAAGAATATGGATTAGGTTTGTGCCAAAAAAAAGTCAGTATCTTTGTTTTGAAACAAATAGAGAATGGCTTGCTTACAAAGGTTAACTTGCAAGTCAGACATATGATCCATGAAGAAAAGGATATAAGTTTCACCTTATGCCGCATGGCTGAAGAGACAGTTGACCACCTCTTCCATATGTGCAATGTCACCACAAAGGTATGTGAGGCAGTACAAAAGTGGTTATTCAATAAGGGTTGTTCCTGTTACAATTATGCTAATGCTCTATATCTATTACACTTCATTGACATGAAAATTGTTGGTCCTCACCAAGAAGCTTGGGCATTAGTTTGGTTTGCTATAACCTGGATCCTATGGAAGCACATAAACAATTATCACTTAACAGGAGTGGAACCTAACACAATGCACATACTCCATACTATACAGAGAACAACCTGGCAGTGGTTAAGGGCAGCAAGAGGGAGTAATCTATTCCCATACTCCACTTATGATTGGATGCTGCAACCAATATCTTGTATGACCTTCTCTATAGATAGAACAACTCCAACCTTGGGACACTAGAGATTGATCAGCAAATACTAGCACCACCTGAGACACCGGAGGTACTCCACCCATGTACAACAAAACACTACATCCTGATGATGGCATTCATGACATCGCATCTAGAGTCAACAACAATTTGATAAAAAACAGGATGGAACTCCCATAACGGATAGCTCAAATTCTGATTAATATTGGCGATGCCTCAATGATCCCGTGTAAGTAATGACAGAAAGCTAGAGGAATCAGTGGATACAACTCAGTTCGATGTGTATAAGATTTTCATATCTTTCGATCTTGTTTCCAGAGTCTTGTCTGCAGGCAAAGAGATCAACGAGGCCACCTCACTAAAACATGGCAAATTGGATACCAACCTTTATCCATGCTGGTTTTCATTACATAGAAATGGGGATCAAAGAACAATCCCACAACTAATCAGGCGAGCAGACTGAGTTATGTACCAATCCTAGTGATTGATATGTTGACAGTTTTGGCTCTCGTGTACCTCAATATATGTAGGTTGGGCTGAGCAAAGCTCACGGTTATGACTCCTATATGCAAAACAAAATCTGAGGCAACCTGAGAAGCTACAAGTTTGGACCAATATTGCATTTACCGCATTCCTAGAGTACGTGGAAGTCATGCAGGCGATGATTGTAGTTTCAAGCATTACCTGAGAGGTTGAGCTCCATGAATGTTGATCCTTTTATTTTTTATTTTTTTTCTTTTTTGGTACTTTCTATTTCTTACATTTGTACATAAACTTTATTTTCTTCATAGTGAATTTTGGCATAAAAAAAGAATATGTTGCATATAATGATTCTTTGTTGTATTCTAACCTTATAGTATAAAAAACGTCCAGGCCCTAATGGCTTGAACTTCAAGTTTTTTAAGAATTTTTTGCCTATATTCGAGCTTGGCATAACACATTACTTAAAAGAATTTTACAAAAACTGTAAGTTTGCAAGGAGAACAAATGCAACCAACATTACTCTCCTAGCAAAGACTAATTCACCTCTCAAATTCCAATACTATCGGCTTATCACCCTTAGGTGCACTCTACCTGAGATATTATCCATTGTTTTAACCTCCAAAACCAGTTAGACCCTTGAAGAAGTCATCTCCCACAACATATGGGTTTCAATAGAAACAGGAAACGATTGGGTGGTGTGTTAATAGCTAATGATGAGATTAAGAAACTGAGAAAACAAGCAATCCGATTCAAAGTGGACTTTGAGAAAGCCTTTGACACGGTTAATTGGAAGTACATCACAGAGATCATGATACAAATGGGATTTCCACATTGCTGGATATGGTGGGTACAGGAAGAGTGGTGTGCCAAGGGGACCCTCGATCCCCTTCTCTATTTCTCATTGCAGACGAGTGACTTTCACTGTTGCTAAACAAAGCACTAGAACTGAACTTCTACAAACCCATTCTAATTGACTGGGAGAAACTTCCTCTAAGCCATTTACAATTTGCAGATGATACCCTGCAATTTGGAGAGCCCAGTTGGGACACTATCAAAGCAATCAAAGAATTGTTAAATGGAAAATAGGAAAATCCTTTTGTTATTGCATTGATTCATCCGATTTATCCGATACATATATAGGAATGAGTGGAGGGAGTTAAGTGGATGTTTTTCTCACCATCTAACACCACTCCACCTAATAACACACCACCTCAAGATGGGCGAAAGATATCAATTAAACCCATCTTGTTACAAAGTATCTAAAGATCTAGGGGACTAAGACATTTAGTCATTGCATCATCAACTTTGATTTATTTTTTTTTGTTATGCAAAAATTCAATATAAATGTAAAGTAAAGTATGTGCAAAGAGATCGCGTACGGTCCAACAACAAAGAAAATAAAAATGTACAAAATGGGTATGCCTATCAATATATGTGATACATGTGCATTGGCAAGTGGGCACACGATCTTTGGTGACTATGTGACTTAGTTCCAACAACCTGCTATTTGATTTTTCCTTGATGAAGAATCTATCAATTTCCACATTCTTGGTTTTATCATGTTGTACTGGTTGTTGGCAATGCTGATAGTTGCTTTGCTATAACACCACAAATCTAATTTCGGATCTAGATCCATCATGAGTTTCACAAGTATTGTTCTCAACCAAATCATTTCAGCAACGCTCAAGGCCATGGCTCTGTATTCTTCCTCAGTTGTAGAACGAGCCACTACAGTCTATTTTTTACTCCGCCAGGAGACTAGATTGCCTCCTACAAACATGCAATAATCGGACGTGGACTTTATATCATCAACATAGTTAGCCCAGTCAGAGTCACAGTATCCCTCAATATTCAGATGTCCATTCATTATGAATATCAACCCTTTTCCCGGTGCACTCTTCAAATATCTCAATATCTAGTGCACTGCATCTAGGTCACCTTTTGTAGAGTCAGTAATATACCTACTAACCATACTCACATCAAATGATATATCTAGTCGAGTATGATTCAGGTACAAAAGTCGACCTATGAACCTTTGATATTGCTCCCTATCAACTGGCTCGCCTGCCTCTGCGCTCAACTTCAACCTCTGGTCAATTGGCATTTTTGCGGGCTTGCAACCCAACATACCTATCTCCTGAAGCAAATCTAGAACATACTTTTACTGGGATAAAACAATTTCCTTGGGCACACGAGCTATCTAAATCCCATGAAAAAACTTCAAATGGCCCAAATCCTTCACCTCAAACACCTTGCCCAGTCTCACCTTCAGTTTTGCAATATTGTTCTCATCATCATCAGTAATGATCATGTCATCCACATATACTGCTAGCATTGTGGTATGGCTCCCATCCTGCCTGAAAAATACAGTATGGCCAGCATTGGTTTGCTAATAACCCATGCCAATCATGGCCTTTCTGAACCTGTCAAATTAGGCTCGAGGAGATTGTTTCAAATCATACAATGATTTTTCAAGTTAACAAACCTGACCCTCAGTCTGACTGGTGCCAAATCCTAAAGGAATCTCCATGTATACCTCTTCTTCCAGATCACCATGAAGAAATGCATTCTTCACATCGAGTTGATGCTAGTTCCACCCTTTATTCACTGCCATAGAGATCAAAGTTCTGACTGTGCTCATTTTTTCCACGGGTGCAAATGTCTCATCGTAATCAATCCAATACACCTGGCTGTATTATTTGGCTACCAGTCATGCAATATAGTGCTCCACTCTACCCTCGGGGTTTGCTTCACAGTAAACACCCACTTACATCCAACAGCCTTCTTACCAGGTGGTAGTGGCACAAGACGCCATGCTTTATTCTTTGTAAGAGCCTCAAGCTCCTCTATCATTGTTGCTTTCCATTTCGAGTCTGCTTTAGCCACCTGACAACACTTATGAATAGACACAATGTCCAAAGATGCAATGAATGCTCCATGTTCAGGAAGTATATAGGAGTACGAGATAGAAGTAGCAATATCATGGGTATAAAAAATATCAAGGAAAAAATCATATCCGTTTGGTGGACCCCCTGCATTGCTACGAGTGATCCTCCTAACAGTGATATCATGGACTGGAATATCAGGAGGAGGAGGAGGAGTGTCACCTAAAGATGAAGATAAAGGTACCCCCGGAGTTGAAGCACAGGCAAGGATCTTGGGCATGAGACTAGTGCAGGTGACTCTGGAACCTCTCTAGTCTCCTCTCTCCTCTGCCATTGAGTATGAGGATAGTGTCTCATATATACCAACGACGGCTCCGCCTGGCCCAGAATATTGCTCTCTACTACACCCGACTCACTCATCGGTAAGCACAAGAAATGTCTTCCACTTGTACTATCACATGTCCCTCCTTATCACTACTATTCTCCCCTCTCGTCTTACACTATCATACGAGCCCTCAAGAGGTAAGTAGGACCACTGTTGGAATTTTGGCTCATGCTCCTGAAATGTCACATCTATGCTCACAAACAATCCCCATGCAATTGGACCTCAACACACATATCTCTTTTGGGTCGCAGAGTATCCCACGAACACACTCTTTATTGCCATCGGATCCAACTTTCCAACCCTAGCCTACTATACTGTGCAAAATATATACAACCAAAGGTTCTCAACTAAATACTGTCCCCCTTTTATACCATTACAAATTTTAAATGGAGACTTCCAATCTAACACTCGAGATGGTATCCGGTTAATCAGGAATGTGGTTGTTAGAACTACTTATCCGCACAAATATTTTGGGACATTCATGGTGAACATCCTACTTCTAGCAACTTCAAGAAGATGTCGATTGTTCCTCTCAGCTACCCCATCTTGCTCGGGTGTGTATGGGCAGGTAATTTGATACTTAATATCATGTGATGACAAATATTTTGTGAATGCCCTGTTGGTATATTTTTTCCCATTATCAGATCTCAACCCCTTTACTACTGCACCATATTACATCTATACTCCTTTGTGAAAATCCTTGAAACAGGCAAGTACACCACTCTTGTTTTTATTAAATATAGCTAAGTGACACAGGAGTAACAATCAACGAAATATACAAAGTAACAAAATCCATTGCATGTTACTGTTGGACAGGGACCCCATACATCTGAATGTATCAAATAAAAAGTACACGAACTTTGACTACAAGAGCTAACATAAGAACTTATAGTATGCTTTTCTAGCTCACAAGCATCACAAATTAGCTTTTATTTATTCACCGTAGCAAATACGCGAGGATAAATGGCTGAGTCTAATCCTTTCCGTTCCATGAATCACAAGCAACTATGCCATGTCCCATTCCCAAGTACCCTGCCTGTCCTCTTCTCCTGGAAGATTGCCTGAGGTATAACAAACAATACAATACAATTTAATTGGTTAATAATAGCACTAATGGAGAGGAGGTTAATGGAAAATGAAAGAGCATGCAAAACTTTGGAGAAATTCAAAGTGTTGGTACAATGCACTATATCCTTGCCCACTACTGGCCGATCAATGCTGTCGTATGTCTTAACACTCAACGGATTTGTTAATGGATTATAGGAGCTGAAGTCCCTAGAGTCAATGATCCAATCTGACGAGCCAACAATAGGAATGGACGCCAGGGCTAGTGAGTCATACGTACTTGTGAAACTTGAGGCCAAAGCAACGTTAATAGAGAAGTCAGATGTGGTAGGTGTATCAGGGCCTATCCTTAGGCTTTTAAGATTCCTATGGAGTACGTCAAAGAATGTTCGATCCTCCTCAATGGTCACAGTACTCCCCATAAACTCCTCCTCCTCAGCATCCACCATCAATTTGGTACGATAGCCTCCTCGGCCACCACCCCTAGAACCACGTCTCCTAACTCCGCAACCTCTTCCTCTTCCTCCAAATCTACCTCTACCTCCAGAATCTCTCTCACGGGACATCTTCGGACAAGACTCCATCATGTGGCCAACCGCCCACACTAATAACAACTGCGAGTCTCCCCCTGGACTCGAGTCACCCATGAACTAGCAGTAGCTAATGCCTTCGCGCCTGAAACTACACTCGGCATAGAGTGTATCCTCATCTCACTGTCCGCCTGAATCATAGCAGTAATAGCCTTATTCAGTGATGCAATCTCGGCCTAGGACAATAAAATTGATCTCCTCGAGTGAAATTTTGAATTTAGATCCTTCATGAATTTCATAGTCCTTCCTTTCTCAAAGCACTGTCGCATCTTGCATTTCATGTCACTACAACTAGAAAAGGGTTATAGTGATTCATCTCAACCCATAAAATGTTTCAGGCAAATAGAATACTCCCGAATAGACTTCTCCCCCTTAATCTCCGCATCAATTTCCAACTGAAGCTTAAATACTCTCATCTGGTTTTCAGTTCCGGAATCGGTAGTCTTCAAGCTAGCCCACATCTCACTCATCAAGCTAAGGCCACCACAGTATAAGCAATAGATGCAATCATTGACTTTAGAAACTAGATACATAGCTGATCATGAGTAACTTTTCACTATGTAGTGGAAGAGATGTCACTCCTCGACTCACACTCCCTCAAGAAGCCGTCAAGGCTACTTCCTACTAAGATGGTCTCAATCCTGCAAGACCAGCTAAGATACGTTGCTGATCCATCAAGTTTCAAATCAATCGGTGGAAGATCAAGTTTAATTGGAGCAGCAGCAGGGACAACGACCAAGGTTGAGGCATTCACTCCCTGTATGAGCCCAACCAAGGCTCCGAGCACCTCAAGATTGAGGTTCCTCAGGACCTTCAATACTTATTTAACCGTAGTGTCGTCTGTCGCTAGCATTTCACACACAGTAGTTCCAATCACAAGTGATCACAACAACAACACAACCTACATACCACAATCCTCCACATTCACACGTGTCACCACCCCACCATCAATAAGCAATCCAAAAACAACATCAATAATGCTTAATTAGATTTCCAAGTTTAGAAAATTATGATAAATCCAATCAAATAATTCACCATATCCGATAAAACACCAATATACATTAAACGGCACAAAATCAATCAAAATCGATTAGACAGTTGCGACAAGCAAACTGAGACAAAGATTATTTCTTCGAGCTCCGATGGTGGCGGCGGTGCGTGATGTCAACAAGTGGCATGCAACCTACCTGCAAAAAGCACTCCTCATGGCGATCTCAACGACGGTGGTTTTCAAAGATTTCG
>JAOWBN010242876.1:0-11979 GCA_028565015.1 Pinguicula moranensis | reverse complement strand
AATTCTTACATGACTTCACCTTGGGATCTCTCAGGGCTTCTTTTGTTCTCAGTCTAATCCTTGCACAAGTCTCTGCATGAGTTGTCACGAAAGTTAGACTTCGCAGAACTTGAAAAAATAAGCCCTGAGCACGAGTAAACCCCAGAAATTGCTACCTTGATTGTGCCTTAGCCCCTTGTTCCATGGCACTCTACCTTTGTTCCCATGATCAATTTTCTTTAGTGGAATTTCCCCATTGTCAGTACTTCCCAGGAGTTTGAAACGGCTATGTACTAGTACATTTTCAGTTAAATTTGGTACCCCCACAATGTCATACTTTAATTGCTCTTTGCAAGATTCCACCACATGCGGTTTATGGCACAGATAAATAACCTTTTGCGTTGATCGATAAGACCACTGCCGCTTCAAAGAACTGAAAAGGCCAATCCCAACTGAAATGCATGGAGAAAATTTCTTCACAGCATATCCAATGGAAGCTGGATATGTCGTCTGTTCAACAGGATAACAAAAATCGATCAAGCGCGTTCTAGGAAGTTGAGAAGCAGGCAGCTTCCTGCAAGAATCGATAATATGCCATCGTCAGTCTTCTGCATTAGCTAAAAGGACAACATATTTGTTGTCATCAATAAATTGGTTTGATCCAACTTCTCGACTAACTTTCATCACCACAACATGCACCCGTGAATCAAGAAACTCAAGTAGCACAGAGTTTAGTATAAGGGGAATTCGTCAAACACCGAACGACCAAGGCCGAACCCGAAGCCAGCATTTTTAACATAAAGACTAAATTTTAGAATCGACACAAGCACCAAGAAAGTAGGATACCAATTATATAACCCCGACCAACATGAGAAACGTGATTTTGAGGCAATTGTCGGAATTCTCCATCCAATTAACACACTTCCAGTACGGGGAAAAAATTATTATTCATAATACATGAATAATCAAAGCTTCAAACTCGACAAGCAAAATCATCGAGCACTTCAAGCACAATGTAGCTCAATTTACCATAAATCTTAAATTTTAAGACAGCAGTCTATCTGTTACGGTACGAAGGTTACAAGGGGGGCGAACTTACGATGGACGGGAGAGCATTGCAGAAGCCAGAAACTATCACAGAAAAGGTTAGCAACCCATACATGATACAAATTCTCTCTAAATGGGCTTAAATTTATTGTTTGGGCTTGATTTGATTAGCCGAATAAATAAAACAAAGGCCCACTCTTCGCAAACGCACATCTCACTTTGCTCCCGCGATTCCTCTCTGTCTTTCCATCTTTGGCTTTTTTGAATTAGGGTTTTACACTATTTATCAAGGCTTCTTCTGATCGCCGAATGGACCCTTTCAAGAAGCGAAAAATGGACGAAAATGGGGTTGTAAAGGTGGACGCCGATGGCATTAATATGCTTACTCTGGAAGACGCCCGCAAAATCTTGGAGAGCTTCACTCACGACCAGCTTTTGAGCATTGTCCAGAACGCGCTCCTCCACCACCCGGACGTCCTCGACGCCGTGCGATCGTTTGCGGGACGAGATACTACGCAACGTAAACTCTTCATTCGCGGTTTGGGATGGGAGACCACAACAGAAAAGTTACGTGCGGTTTTCTCGAGCTACGGCGAGCTAGACGAGGCTGTAGTCATCTTGGACAAGGTCACTGGTAAGTCTAAGGGGTATGGGTTTATCACTTTCAGACACATTGATGGTGCAATCATGGCCTTGAAGGAGCCGAGCAAAAATATTGATGGCAGGATGACGGTTACGCAGCTTGCTGCCGCTGGAATTTCAGGCAGTGGGGTAGGTAGTGTTGTTGTTGCAGGGGTGAATAATACGGTGGACGTATCGGTGAGGAAGATTTATGTATCCAATGTCCCGTATGATATGTCGGCTGAAAGACTTCTTCAGCATTTTTCAATGTATGGGGAGATTGAGGAGGGTCCGCTGGGGTTTGATAAGGCTACTGGGAAATCCAAGGGGTTTGCCTTGTTTGTCTATAAAACTGCTGAGGCCGCCAGGGCATCCTTAGTGGATTCAATTAAGAATATTGATGGACACCAAATGAATTGTAAGCTGGCGATTGATGGGAAAAGAGGGAAGCCTCATGCAGTTGGGGCTGGAGGACCTGTTGACGTGCCTGGAGGTAATCGGAGCAATGGTGATGGCACGGGGACCCCCATGCTGGGTGGGCAGTATGGCGCGACTGGCGGGGTTGGTGGTCATTATGGTGGTTATCCTGGTGGATTAGTTACGGTTGTTGGTGGCTCTGGATCATCAGCTGTTGGAAGCCAAACCTCAGGGTTGAATTTGGGTGTTGGTAGGGGATTTGCTGCAAGTATTGGAGGGCCTTATGCTGGTGGTTCTCATTTTGGTGGGCCCATTGGTGCTGGGTATGCTGGATTGGGAGGTGCTGGTGGTGCGTTGGCTGGGCCTACAAGTGGATCGAGCTCTCTTTCAGGGATGGTTAGTGGTGCAGGCGGTGGATTTGCTGGGGTCGGAGCTGGATTGGGTAGTGCCGCTGGTGCTGGTGCTACTGGTGGGGGCGCAGGTCGTGGGTCGTCTTTGTATGGTTTACCAAATAGTTCTGCTGCAATGGTTTCTGGTGATTACCCTCCACATTACGGCTTATCAGCTGGTGGGTATCAGGGGCATCCTAGTCAACCAACGGGAGCATTGTCAAATTCTAGAATTCTGCCTGGGGGAGCTTACCAGGGGATGCCCCCTTACTACTGAGGTAATTTTCTGTACCGAATATGTATATGTTTCAATCATCAAAATGTTTTTGTTGTTTGTGTCTGCACATTTTGTTTCATCGTTCCTCGTTGCATCACTGTTTATGCATTGATTTGAATTGCTTCTGATACTTTTGGAATTGGAGAATTACGCCAGCTTGTGAGTCTTGTTATTTTTTCTGTGGGCTATTCATGCGACAATCCTATAAAAGCTCTTCTTGGCTGGTTTATGTGATCCATCTCAATTTGTCTAATCATGGAGTTAACAATTCAAGTGCATAGCTGTTATCCCTTGTCTTGACATTCTTGACTTATTGCAGATTTATACTCTCTCCATAGTTTTGTTGCTATGTGATATACTCTCTCTATATGATGAATATAAATGGAAATCTTCTCTTTGTTGGTTACACAATGAGGAATTACGTTTGAGCTGCAGTGTAGATTGTTTGTTGTCTTGTAATGTGTATCTTGCTGAGTATTATTGGTAAATACGAGTGTTCAATGCTGTACATAATTGCTAGAGTCTTGTAGTGTGTATTTTGCTGTTTTTGCCATCTATATAGTTCTATATTAGCATTTTTTACAGGTGTGTCAATTCACTCCTTTTCCTATTGTGTTCCTCCTCCGTCTATATGTTAGTTGATTTCCTGGTTTGATTTCCTGTGCATCTTAAATGCTGTTATGCTTTTGGTTGGGTGTCTTAATATACCTCAGATGATTGTATTTGGCCAAAACTTTTCCTTGTTGAATTTGCTCAGCATGTCGTCATACTCAGTACTTATGTTCGTGTGATACTGCTCTGGCTAAGCATTCTCATAAGTACTTTAATGGAGTAGATTCATCTAGTACTTGGAATACTGATTTGAATAGAATTTTTCTTGCATTGTTGTTTGGTTTCATTTGAGTTCACTCTAAAATTCATGTCGTGTACTTTTTATCTTCAGTTTAAGCCATTCTGCTCATGCTATCGTATCTGCATATTTTCTGATTGTGCACTGATTTCCTTAATTTCTGGAACCAGTTTGTGGTTGGTTGTTTAATGATATATTGAGTAGTGAAAGGGGTGTTTGATTCAGGTTTATGTATGGCTTGTCAGTGCAGTAGCCTTAGACTTTTATGGTGACTTTGCAGGCAGTCTGAACTTTGGCTTGATGATTTTGTTATGTTGTGTATTTGGCCTCTTCACTTCTTCTACACCATCTGATGTGATCACCTCTGACAGCTCGTATTAAGTGAGTCGGACTACTTTCTGAAAAATGCTAAAAGAGATTAAATGGGGCTTGCAGGAAGACAATAGAGTAGTGTGCGACTTTTGCTCTAATGTGATCACCTCTGGCTGTTCATATGAGCGTCATCGAACTTTTGTATACCTTCAGTCTTTTCATGTATTGGATTTGACTTTTGCTCTGATTATTTATGATAGTGGCTTTAGCACTATAGTTTACTTGTTAGACTTAGTTCGTCTTGCGTTGGCTGGCCTCTATATTTTCTCTATTGTTTTGTTTTTTTATTGAAGAATTGCATTGTGGCACATTAATATACGTGTTTTCTAACTCAAGTATGTACCTTTTCCACCCAAACGATTGCATGCCGGTTGTATATAGTCCCATCAGTAGTGTTGCCATTGGATTTTCCATTTTCTACTATTTCTTGTTAGTGTTTTCTTCCATTTTTGTTATTGCACTAAATTAATTCTGGCCTACTTACATTACACATAATTTTCTCTGCACATAATCAAACTTAGTATGGTTCTTCTTCTTTCTTTTTCGTTTTAACTTCAACAAATTTGAATTCTTGGAACCATCAAATGCTAAAGACGTGGTATAAAATACACTAGGAAGTGTGAGGTGGCTACCCAACGAGGTAGTCACTCCTTATTTATAGGGCATGTTTAACTTCACTTTCAGCAGGGGAGAAAGAATCTTTGCACTCGTAGTTCATAAAGTATGAAATTAAGTTAATTACTTCATTGGTGTTAAGTGCTTTTCCCTTTCAAAGTTCTTCTGGTTTTGAAGAACTTCATTCTGTCCTTCTAAACCCTTAGGCGATTGAACAACTTAATGATTGCTTTGGCTGAAAAATATTTCTTGAAACTAATGCTCTTTGCATTTTCTTTCTCAAAATGTATGAGATAGTACAAAGAGTCTCCATTCATGAGCTTCTAGACACTTATATCAATCTTGATCACCTAGTTGTGATTTACCATTCTGTTAATCTTGTAACAACTTTTTACACGTTATATGGAATCCTGCAAAATCCATCTAGGCCCATGCTTATGTTTAATATTCAGAATTAAAGGTTTGGACCTATGTTTAAGCACAAATCCGCAATTGCAAATTATTCTTTTGTACCCTCTTTACAGAAAAAAAATGTTTACCTATTTTCCTCTACTAGGAGTGGCCATTCTTGATTCAAGAATTCGGTAATTCCCGAATCCCGAAGTCCCGAAATTTTTGGGACTTCGGGAATACGGTTTGGGAACGAGAACAGTTTTTCTTTCCCGAATTTTTTTTGGGACGGGAACGGGAACGGGAACAACCTATTCCGGTCCCGAATTTTAATTTTAGGCAAATTTGAGAATTTGAGATTCCCGAATCCCGAAGTCTCAAAATTTTCAAGACTTTGGGACTTCGGTCCTGGTCAGGGAACCGTTTTAGACGAGAATGGGAACAACCAATTCCCGTCCCAAAATCCCGAATGGCCGCCCCTACCCTTTACATATAAATATTTTGGCTCTGTCATACAAAAGGATGGAGGTGTTGAAGGTGCGACATTATCTATCGCATCAAAAGTGGATGGGTGAAATGGAGATAGGCTCCTGGAGTACTATGGGACAAAATTCTCACTAGGGAAAATTTTATAGGGATAAGACCGGTCATGTTGTATGTGTCAAGAGTGCTGGGCTATTAGACAATCGATAGTGCATAAGTTTGAAGTCGCAGAGATGAGAATGTTTAGATGGATGTGTGGTTGTGCGTGGTTAGATAAGATCCCGAATGTAGTTTTTAGGGGTAAGTTGGGGGTCACATCTATCGTTGACAAGTTGAAAGAATGGAGATTGCGATGGTTTGGACATGTACGTGAATGTGTGTCAACGAGCCATGAGAATTGAAGGGCTCCGAGTTGAAGGAAGACGAGGGAGAGGGAGAACTAGGAGGAACAAATTTGATTAGATTTAGCGGAACTATACCTCTCTGAGGACAAGACCTCTGATAGGACGAGTTAGAGACGCTATATTACAATTAGAGATATATAGGGTTTATGCGGGTTTATGCATGGCGTACTTGACCTTGGGCACGTTGGAGTAGTTAAGGTAGAGTAAAGGGTAGGTTGCAGGTATTTTGTTTACAAGAGATTTTGTCGTTTATGTATAGCTATATTCTTTTGCACATCTCAGAAACTCTCGAAACATTTTAAAAATATTTTTTTTCCTTCAAAAATCTTAAATGTTTTTTGTGTTGGGGTTCTCTATGGAAACAATCTTCTTATCTCTTTTGAGTTAGGATTACGACTGCGTACATTTCACCCTCGACCTTACTTACGGGCGGGATTTATTGGGTATGTTTGGTTTGGTTTGGTTTTTCTACCGACATTGCAAACATAGATTGATGTGCTGCAATGGCATTTGGGGCACAACAAATGTCGTTTATGTTATTTCATTAATGAGTAGTAAATGAAGCAAAATTTTCTTCCATCAGTATGGTGCTCAGGTAGTATTAATAATATACCTTAGTGGTGTTTCTCGTCTTGATGTTTGTTTCTCCTCTTCTGCATTTATGGTTCTACTAATTTCCATGTTTATTACTTTTCACTCCCTGCATGTTTGAGTAGGCTCTACCCTATTCTTATCATATATCCTTAACTTTATACCCAGTGGCCTTTTCTTCTATGCAAATAGTTATCTCCTCTATCAATCCAAACTGGCCACCACAAACTTGGTATGGGGTGTTAAGAGCATTAATTTCTCATTTATGAAGCAAGTCAAATGACATTTGTTGTGCCACGTACGTAATCGGTATTTGCGGAGGAGGGTAGAAATAAATACTTTATATGCAGAGGGGCATAGGTGAAAACATTTTTTTGCAGGAGGGGTACAAAGGAAATTTTGCCCTTCCCTACTAGTGTACTCAAATTTACATGAAATGCTCTGTTTGTATTCTTCGACATCATTAATTTCTAAAAATATTGATGTAATATTACCATGTCCTTTGTTTACTCGGGCTATATCGAATACTAGTAGTTATCCATAGTTGTTAATACAGGTGGTTCCAATAAAAAATCATGTTGGCCTTATGGCGTTGACTGTTGAATGAAAAATGCTTCGATAGAGGGACTATTTGCTGCATGTATTTTTCTTCCTTTTAGTGACTTTGATCGTGTATAATATTCTCCATGTACTTTTTTCCCACATACTTTCATTGATCCATGCACATTTAATCTCAATGTCTTGATTTATTCTCACTATTAGTTATGACTTTTGCTAGTGCGTTCAGTTTACTGCATTGAGTGCATCTAACGTGACTATTCAAAAAAATTCGTAAGACTTTTGGTGATCTTGTTCTTTCAAAGTATAAGCTGATAAGTTTGTTTTGCTTATTTTAAGATATTATGAAAATCTGTTCATGTTGAAATGTCCCACACCGGTTAGGAAATCCAAGGGAGAAGGGTTTAAATAGAATGACACCACATTAATTGGAGGAGGCCTTTTGGGTGTAAAAGCCCAAGAACAAATCCGTGAGGGCTTCGACCCAAAGCGGACAATATCATCCAATGTGTGTGGTGTTCAGAAATTCTACGTGATATCAGAGCCAGGTTAACCGGTGTGGGACCCCGTCGGTGTTGCGCACCATAGAGGTGCAAGCCCCAGAGGTGGGGTTTGGTTGCCTTGGAATTAGGCTCGCCCCAGAGGTGGGGTTTGGTTAGGGTCTAGGAATTAGGCCCACATGTTGTCAAGTCTCAATAGGGTATGCCCAGTTGGACTTGAGGGGGAGTGTTGAAGTATCCGTCCCATACCGGTTAGGAGAATCCAAAGTAGAAGAGTTTATATAGAATTACCTAACATTACTTGGATGAAGCCTTTTGGGGATAAAAGCCCCAAGAACAAACCCATGAGGGCTTCAACCCAAAGTGGACAATATCATCCAAGTAATGTAGTGTCTAGAAATTTCTACATGGTATCAGAGCCAGGTTAACCGGTGTGGGACCCCCGTCGATGTTGTGCACCATAGAGGTGCACGCCCCAGAGGTGGGGTTTGGTTGCCTTGGAATTAGGCTCGCCCCAGAGGTAGGGTTCCTAGAGGTGGGGTTTGGTAAGGGCCTAGGAATTAGGCTCACATGTTGTCAAGTCTCAACAGGGTATACCCAGTTGGACTTGAGGGGGAGTGTTGAAATGTCCCACACCGGTTAGGAAATTCAAGGGAGAAGGTTTTTTTTATTTATTTAAAGTTCCATCCTCATATTAAGTGGCCCTCTTTAGGTGAGGGCCAAACCTGAACAAGGTTCCAAAACACAGCCTGCCTTCTTACATTTTAGAAGACCGGCTGACATCGCTAAGCACAAAACCAAAAAATCCTTCCTTCTCAAGGGGGAGAAGTAGGCTGCTGTAATTCAAAAAGCTTCCATCATCAGCAGGTCCGGAGGCTAGGTAGACCATGCTTGTCCAGTCTGAGCATGGCCCTAGCCAATAGGGGTAGTTCTTCCTTGATCTCTAGTTTCCTTATAGATCCAGAGGTTCCTTGTTTGGCTAGCAAATCCGCAATTTGATTACCTTCCATGTACTGGTGCTGGGTCTTCATTAACATTCCTGTAGCTAGTACTTGGGTCTTGAATGATTGCCAGTAATCCCATAAATACCAAGGAGTGCAGGAATCAGAGTGGATCCAATTTGCAAGAATTTGAGAGTCTGTTTCTAGGATCACCCGAGTCCAGCCCCGTCTGTTGCACAACTTTAGTCCTTCAATACCAGCTCTGAGCTCAGCGCTGTTATTTGTTCCTGGTCCAAAATGGTTGTGGTATGCCAGAAGAAAGTCTCCAGACTCGTCCCTGATGATACCTCCACACCCTGTGATTCCAGGATTCCCAATGCAGCTGCCATCTGTATTTAGCTTTACCCATCCTATTGGCGGTTTTTTCCAGCACACTGCTATGTGCCTGTCTCCAGCCCTAGGCCTTATTGGGATGTTCATGCGATGCCTTAGGACTTCCTCTTGCATCTGCAATTTGAAAGATAATTCAGTTAGAGATGCTAAAGAGAAAATGGTAGAATATACCTGCCTCCAAACATGATCTGTAGATTGAAGACTTCCCTCGAAACGTGCCCTGCATCTTCTTAACCATAGGTGCCAGGTTAGGGTAGGGGGAATGATGGAGGACACAAAACCAGATAGACCTGTCTTCTTATTGATAACCTGCCATTGCTGCATTCTGGCCTTCCACCCTAAAACCCCTGCAAAGTTGACTCCCATTATCTGGGCAGCTTTATCCCAAAGACCTGGCCAATTTAGAATCTGATAGGATGTGATCAGCCGTTTCCTGGTGCTGATTGCTACAACATTGGCAACATGAGGCTAACTGTACAACTTTTTTTGCTATGTTTTCATCAGTTGGCAGGCAGTTATGCCATGCCTTCCATGAACATAGGCTGAACTTCGTTGGTAAGGCCTTATGCCAGAAACCCTCAGCTGTTGCAATACATTCATAGCTCTCCCTGATTCCCTCCCACGTTGACTTAACAGAGAATTTGCCACTTTGCTCTGGCTTCCAGATGGTCATATCATCTGTTTTAGGGGAGAGTGTCAGAGGGGTGGCAGTGATCTCATTTGCAATGATTTGCCCTACTGCTTGAGTCAGACTCTGTGTATTCCACTGCCCATCTATTGGGAAGTCAGAGATTCTAGCTGCATTATCTTGAATCTGCTCTACTTGCACTGCTAGTAATCCTGATGCAAGCCACTTTTCTAACCTGGAGTTTCCACTACAGATGATAATATGAGTTTGATCCAGGACTTCCTGCCTCAGACTCATCATGTGTTTCCATAGCCGTGAGTCAGAGTTCCTTACCTGCCTGGTCAGCAGAGGTTCCAATCTGGTGTATTTTGCAACCAGAAACCTCTACCATAAGCTTATACTGGTCATAAGGTTGAAACATAGCTTCATTCCCAGGGATTTCTAGACATCCGCCAGTTTCCTCACCCCTAAGCCCCCTTCTGATACCGTTTTACACAGCTTATCCCATCTAAGCCAGTGGAGCTTTTTCCTTCCATCTTAGTAGCCCCAGAAGAAGTCTGCCATCATCTTCTTGATCTCGTGGTATTTTGAGGCTAGTCATTAGGTGAATTGGCATACTAGCCATGACATGTTTGATCATGATGAGCCGCCCCCCTTGTGTTATCTGTTGCCCTTTCCATCCAGCTAGTCTGCGTCTGATTTTTTCCAAGAGAGGTTCTATTGCTGCTTTGCTCAATCTTCCCGAGTATAGTGGTGAACCCAGGTACCTCATAGGGAAGGTACCTTCTCTGAAACCAGTGATAGCTTTAATCCTATGTTGTCTTGCTGTTGCTATATGCTTGGAGAAGTAGATCGCAGATTTCTCTCTGCATAGCTGCTGCCCTGAGCAGTAGCAGTACCATTCCAGGGCCTTGATGAGGTTCCTCATGGATCTTGCGTCCCCTCCGGCAAAGATAAGAATATCATCAGCGTACATTAAATGAGAAACTAGGGGTGTACCTATAGGCTAATGAAATTTCTTGATTCTACCAATGCTGAACTCCTGCTTAATGTACTGTGATAGGGCATCCTGGGCCAGGATGAAGAGATAAGGTGAAAGGGGATCCCATTGCCTCAGTGAGAAGGGTTTAAATAGAATGACACCATATTAATTGGATGAGGCCTTTTGGGGGTAAAAGCCCAAGAACAAATCCGTGAGGGCTTCGGCCCAAAGCGGACAATATCATCCAATGTGTTTGGTGTCCAGGAATTCTACAGTTCACATCAAGGCTTTTGATTCACGTCCTTGTCTTAGTTAATGAGCATCTTTGTCATTTACTGGTAATTGACTTCCTGTCTCAGATAATTATTTTTATCCTGGAGCTAGCAATATCCTTCAACAGCCTTGCATTTAGAATGAGCACACCATTTTTTTCCCTTGTGAGATGAAAAGGCTTTATCAAGCTTGAAGCTTTACTGTTTTCTTTTGGTTGCGTATGGTTTGCAACATCCACCTGCTGTGCTGTTTTCCCTTATCTTGCTTATGATTTCTAACTTTCTAAATTTGTTTCCTCATTGGTGACCTATTTCTATGAGTTAACCTAATTTGCTCTAATTCCCAAGTGTTTTGCGCATTTGCTTTTGGCTCTTGTACATACCTATCCTTCAACTACTTGTGCTATTATCTTCCATGACGTTCTGAAATGTAAGATCCTCAACAGTCAGTCATTGAATTTTACGGCAATGGACTATTTTAAGAACTAGGGCCACCATTGATTCTATTTCATCGCCAGTGTTGCATTTTGCCATTGAATTGAAATCATTTCCACTTTGATGGATGCTTTTGTTTCAACCCCCTCGAGTGGATTCAGTATCAAGCTTGAATCATTTTTCTACTGCCGTGATGTTTACTTTATATAAATGGTCTCCTCCTCTGCTTACTACTAATTTGGGGTGGGCGAGTACGGGCAATCGTTATTGTTACCGACTACCCTACCGGCGTTACCATTTTAGTGGTGTATTTACATGTCTGCTTGCTGAATGAGCGAGTGAATGAGTAAGTGATGCCTCTATTCTGGATTGATTCTCTTCACACCTTTTGTTTATGCGTAAGAAATGTGTTGGATATTGAAGATTTGCTCTAGTTTGAGATGTATCAAGTGGTGTATTTTAGATGTGACAAAAAACAATGTACAGTTTAAATTCTCAAGGATTTCAAATCTTGATGCTGATGTAATTTTGGGTCACTGATAATATTTCCAGTATAGTGATGATGGATGGTATTTTTATAGTTTGATGAAAGGGTTTCTAATTCTAACTAGTTTGGTAATGGTGCTTTGTTCTGTTCTAATATAAATTGGAAAAATGTATAAAATTGCTTTATAACAAACCAATTGCAATCAAAATAAATCAACCCTGATGGTCAAGAATGTTTCATAAGTCTCTCCTCTATAAGAGCGAGAGGTTTGTGGGTTCGACTCCCACACGCAGACGTTGGGGTCAGACTCCGATTTTATGACGGGTAAGTCAATGTGGACTAGTTGAC
>JAOWBN010242865.1:0-11980 GCA_028565015.1 Pinguicula moranensis | reverse complement strand
CCCCCCCAAGAAAAAAAAATTAAAAAAAAAACAAAAAAATTTAGGTATATTTAAAAAAAAAAAATATTTTGGCCCCCCCACATTTTAGTTTGCCCCCTAAATTTTTTTTTCGCCCCCCGGATAAAAAAGCTGGCTCCGCCCCTGTTCACAGTGGCCAAACAATTTGCATGATCAGGTTAACTCCTTCATAAGTTTTCTGTAAGGCTAACCTCTGTATATATTAGCTCCCATTTGTAATGATATTTCATTTTTGTTTCAAATGTTCTTTCAGTTTATTGTTATTTCAATTTATGCTTTTTTTTATTATTTCAGTTTACTTTATTTTTTTTTATTTCGTTAATCATATTTTATCTTTTTGAGTGTAATTCATTTTGTTTTTCATTTTCATATTCATTTTAATAAAATTTAGTTTTTCATAATTCCATTTTATCTTTTTAAGTGTAATTCATTTATTTGAAAAGGAATAATTTATTTAGTTAAAACATATCAAAATGATGAGGTTGGTCAAGATATTGAGGGCCTGTTTTGTACCACTTATTTTTTAGATTAATTTTCTCATTCTTTTTTTTTTTTCAGATTATTTCAAAATCAGTGTTTTAAAACTCCACTCTCCTTTTACTTTTTTTTTTCAGTCAGATTCTCCTTTTTTCAGAAGTAGGTATGATGTTACTTTTTTTCTATTTCTACTTTTAATGGCAATTTTGTAAATAAATTAAAGTAATCTTACCAAATTCAACTATAAACACTATTTCAATAAAATTCAACTATAAACAAATTTTGATTGCAAACACTATTTCAATAAAATTTTTATTTTTTTCATAGTTTTACCCAACACTCAAAAAAATATAAAATTAAAAGGAGAAGCAGAATCAAAAGGAGAAGCAAAGGGAGAAATAAGAGGAGAAAATCAGTATGAGTACAAAACAGGCCCTGAGTAGTTCGATTAATTTAAATTTACAATAATGTGGACATAAATGTCTTGAGATTATTATTAAACCCTAACTAGGTAAGTAGAATCTCTTAAATATAAATTGCCAAAATAAATCTCTTAAATCACAAAGTCCATTTTAAATAAACACTAGTAATTGCCCGTGCCCTCAGGGCACTGGTGTCAAAACATACACCAGCCCTAAAAAAAAAAAAAAAAAAAGTGACACGTGGACCAATCCACGCGAGCGGACCGATTACTGTTGATGAACAGTAAAGCGTCCTACGTGGACAACTGCCGGTTAATTATATAGATTTTTTCTTTTGTGTTTATTGGAGTGGTGTGGGCTGGGTGGAAGAGGTGACCAAAAATATGTCATTTTTGTTATTTTATTTTATTGTTTCTTGATTTTATTAAGCTAATGATAGTTAAGGAATATTAATTTTATATAAATTTAATTTATTCTTTCAAAAGGAACAAATTTAATTTATTCACAAAATTAACACTAAAAATAGAATAATTAGAAGAAAAAAAATCTCAAACAATTTTCAAATACAAGATTTTATCCTATAAAAAAGACAAAAATATTATTGAAAAAAAATTCTAATTTAATGAATCGGAATCATCATTTAAAGTAAAAAAAAAATATTTAGTTCCCATCATACAGTCCCAGTGAATAAAAATAATTAGTATCCATAATTCTCAATATTATTTTTTATTTTTAGAAATTTTGGCTTGCGATTGAATGCCATCTTTTAATTGTTAATTCCCAAAACAAAATTGAATTGTTAACCCATTCAACCAGCTCAGCATTCTTTACCAGTCCGTCCTTATGTTTTTACAAAAATTTAATTCAAAACAAAACC
Source organism: Pinguicula moranensis (assembly GCA_028565015.1). Taxonomy (NCBI): domain Eukaryota; kingdom Viridiplantae; phylum Streptophyta; class Magnoliopsida; order Lamiales; family Lentibulariaceae; genus Pinguicula; species Pinguicula moranensis. The sequence continues at coordinate 10,186 of JAOWBN010242865.1, read as the reverse complement.
AAGGAATCCAATGAGGCAAGAGGCTCAGATCTGTCAAAGGCGACGAGAATCCAACCGCGCCAAGGCTTCAGAACCACCGATTGCCGGCGAATTACGCTGCCAGCCATCCGGGTTGCCCTGCCAAGATACGGGCGGGTAATCTAATCGCCGATTCACCAGCTCAGAGAGAGAAAGAAAGTGAACAAAATGTCAAGAAGAAACTCATCACAGCCTCAAAATTGATTCCAACAGTCAAATGATTCACGGTATGAGATTCAACTCTGTTGAAGTATCGTGATGATTCAAGACCTTGCAACAATATTTCAAAGGACAAAATCTGTGCATCTGTGAAGATTGCTGATCAAGCAGCAAATCTGGAGTTGGAAGAACTGGAACTCAGGTTGAGACCAGTCGGCTTAATAAGCAATGACGACTCTTCCGAAGGAATAAGTGAACAAACGTTTTTACATCTAAAGTCTGGGCGAATGGAACCGAAGCACGTGGCAGACTGCAGAGTATTTGATCCCACATGATCCAACGGACGTGATAGAATGTGTTGTATATGTTTGTTGATGTTTTGCGTTTTCATTAGTATAAAAGCGAGTCTAATAACTGCTTTGTAATTATGAACGATCATTCTGGCGGTTGAAAGAATAGAAGGCAGTTTTATTTCGTCGTCTCTCTCAAAACTTCTCTGGTTTTCCGAAGGAATCTGCGCTTCCAATTCTCATAATCAAAGTTTCAAGAAGATGACATCGAGAATTCTCAAGAGAAGAGCAAGCAACACTGCAACAAAAGCAAAATGAAGTGAAGCGAAGGAGGAGATTCTGAAATCGCATAGAAAGGAGAATAAGTCCAAGAAAGGAAATCGAAATCTTATTTTCTAATTGCAAGATTCTGGAATCACGTTGTCGACATTAGGTAATTAATAAGAATTAAAAATAAAAAGTAAAAACTTAAAAATAAAAAACTAACAGGTATTACCCGATTACCTAAACCCTAGACCGGGACTCATCCCGATACCTGATGGGATTCCTAAAATGCTACCCGAATCCGTCCCGGAAACCCGAATACCCAACGTTTCCGGCTAATCGAGAATTTGGATTTGGGGTTTCCCGTTTCCGGATTCTCGAGTCGAACCGATTGGCCACCCCTATTCGAAACATGCACACTTTAGCTTCTTGCTGAGCCTCTTGATCTCTCTATCCATTTTCCTTGTGAGAGTCAATCCAAACATTTTAAAATCACATAACAAAGACTGGATACCCGTACGTAGCAGGAACATTACCTTCAAGTTCAACAAAGAAATGGTTGTACCAACACAGCCAACAATTTTCAAATTAATTTTTTATTTTTATAAAAAAAAAACATATAGATGATTTTATAAAAATCCTGCAATTGTATTTTAATCGGAAATGCAAATTTTATTTTCATTTCCATTTTCATTTCAAACATTTAATCAAAAATCGGAAATACAAATTTTCCAATACCCTTTCCATTAATAATGCAATCACATGCATGGGAGGATCTAGGCTAGGGCTCTCCCAGGATATTGCCGTAGCACGGAGGTATCCTAGAAAAAACATTATATATATTGGCTATTTCTGTTGATCCGGCTGTCAAAAACAGTTAAAGTTGGGCATGGTAAGGATGAAATGCGATTCTGCTTTCTCCGGCTCTGTTATTTTATGTCCTAAATTTATTAAGGATAGATTTTGCACGACTGCTTAAATGTTTTCATTCATAACAGAAACAGGGGATGATGAAATTCCGAATTTTTTTCCCAAGAACGTGCAAGAAGATAGAGAAGTCATAAGTGGTACGTGAGTCAACTGGGCTAAAACCATGGGTGATGAGCCTACTTTATTAGTGGATTGCTATGTTTTGCTTTTAATCTTGATAAGTGGGGTGGGCTGGCCAAATCATGGTATTGGACAGGTTTTGAAATTTGAAGTTTTTGGATTGAGGTTTCCTGAAAAGAAATTCAACTTTGGACCAGAGAACATAAATGGAATTGATCAAGGAGGTATCAACGGTAACATGGGCAACACCATTTTTCAAGGTAGAAGAGGTTAGACGAAGAGAAGTTTGTCCATAGATAGATGAAATGAAATAGCAGATCAAAAACTTCAACCAAAGAAGTTGGGTGAATGAATATCAAAGGAAACAAATATGGACCAGCATGTGAAAGTAGGAAAAGACAACGTAAAGCCGAAAGACGAGGAGATTCTACTTCAAAATCACAAAATCGTTTGGAGAAGACTTGAATATAAACAACTAGTTAGAGAATTTGAATATCTAAGAACTAATTCACATTCAATTGTATACCTCTCTCAAACTCGAACCCTAATTTCTGCAAATTTGATATCTAAGCTAATTTTTTTTTTTGATAAGTAAACATTCTATTAATGAAATAAGTTTTACATGAGAAAATGCGGATTAGCTGTCTGCAACCAGCTTTCCTGCATTCTGCAGATTTTTACATCACCAAACTATGCCTAATGCTTACATGAAATCTATTGAGCAACAGTATCTGGGTTCTCTTAGCCACTCCATCATTTTAACTCCTTTATGTTGCAGCTTTGCTGTTGTAATCCAAAACCATAGCTTTGTTTTCACTTGATCTAGTAGTTGCATAGACTCCGTTTCCAAGTCAAATCGAATAGCATTCCTTTCCTTCCAAATCACCCAAACCACGGCCAGCCACAGGCTTTTCCAGACATCCAATCCTATATTTCCTCTTAGCTTTTGCATATGCTTCTTGAAGTGTTCTTCCAGGCCAGAGGCCCCTGTGTAGTGAATGCCAAACCACCAGTATACCTCCCTCCAAAGACCTTCCGCTTTTACACAATCAAAAAATATATGTTGGGATGATTCAACGCTGCCTCCACAGTCCGTGCAAAGCTGCGATATCTTGTCGATCCTCACCCCTCTACGTAGCAAGTTGTCTACCGTTTGGACTCTGTTTTGGATTAGACGCCAAGCAAACAGTTGAATCTTCCTCGGAGCCAGCTTGCACCAAATGCTTGCCAATTCCTTCCGGTCCTCTGTGCCCTGCAAAAAAGAATGTTGTAAGATGGTGTAGGCTAAAGAAACCGAATACTTACCTGAGGAAGCTCCCTGCCAGTGCCAACGATCCGTGCCTTGGGTCACCAATGTCGGCCAGTTAGTCGTCCTTTTTAATTCCTCATATGACAGCTGCTCATTGACTCTGAGCGCCCTCCGAAAATCGATCTCCAAGCCCTGCGAATTCCCAGTTGTTCTCTGTGCATTCTCCAGAGTTTGATTTTTTGTTGTGCACAATTTGTATAACTTTCCAAACCTTAACGCCAAACACCCTTCACCCATCCAGTCATATTCCCATAAAAGAGTCATGTCCCCTGTAATTACTTCCAATCTCACATTTTTGTTGAACCAATCTTCAGAGGATATTTTCCAAATGTCCCTCCAAATATTTGAAGTTGCATCCGGCAGTGAAGTGATCTTCCAGTCCCTGATATGTCCCTGCATCTTTAGGTATTTCGAGCAAATTAGTTTGCACTATAGATTTTCTTCTCCTTGCCTCAATCGCCAAAGCCATTTCCCCAACAACGCCTTGTTCATTAGGCTAATATCCTTTAAGCCAATACCACCTTCTTGTATCGATCTGCACATGTCACTCCACGCGATCCAGTGAATAGGTTTCACCAAAGTAGACTGTTGCTTCCACAGAAAATTGCTCATCAGACTTTGAATTGTCTTGATCACACTGGCTGGTACCTTAAATAGGGACAGATAATATATTAGCAAGCATGTTAACACCGACTTTATCAATGTAACCTTGCCTACTGTTGACAGAAATTTACTTTCTCAGCCATGGATCCTAGACTTTATTACTTCAATCATGTTGTCCCACATCCTTATCCGTCTTGGATTATCACCAATGGGAAGGCCTAGGTAAATAAAGGGTAGTTTTGCTGGTTTACAGAGAAGGACCCTTGCGAACTCCTGAAGCTTCTCCTCCTAAATATTTATTCCAAACAAGCTGCTTTTCATAAAATTAATTGATAAGCCGGACACTAGTTCGAAAATCCGTAGAACTCCTTTTATTACTTGGACCGCCTTTGGTGAACCTCCACTAATCAGCAACGTATCATCGGCATATTGTAGGTGAGAAATCTCTAAATCCCCTATCTTTATCCCAGGCCATTTGTTCATCTCTGTTGCTCTCTTTATCAATAAGTGCAGGCCCTCAGCTACGATTAAAAACAGAAACAGGGATAGCGGATCGCCTTGTCGTAGCCCTCTTTGTAGTTTAAACTCCCCTGCTGAGCTGCCATTAACTACCACTGCTGCGTGTGCCGAAGTCATACACTCTCGAATCCAATCTATCCAAACTTTGCAAAAACCAAACTTTCGCATCATGTCCATTAGGAACTTCCAATTTACTGAGTCGTAAGCTTTGGCGAAGTCTACTTTGAACATTACCATTTGCTTCTTCCCTTTCTTTGCCGAGTGAATGATCTCATTTGCCACCAGCACCCCGTCCAAGATTTGTCGTCCTTTTAAGAATGCTGTTTGGTGACCTGATATGATTTTTGACATTACATTCTTCAGTCTATTAGCCAAGAGTTTGGCCAAGACTTTATATCCACTATGTACCAGGGAGATAGGCCTATAGTGCTCCAATTTTCCAGGATTCTGCAGCTTTGGGACTAGGGAGATAAATGTAGAAGTCAGGCTCTTGGGCAGTTTACCATTTGAGTGAAATTCCTGAATAAATGCAATAAAGTCTTCCTTCACTGTATCCCAGTGGAGTTGTAAGAAGTGGAAATTATAACCATCTGGACCCGCACTCTTGTCTCCCCCGAGGCTCCAAACTGTGTCACGAATTTCTCCAGGTGAGAATGGTGCTATCAGATACGTGTTGTCCAAGGCATTCAGACTAATTTCTGGTATCAAATCAATAGTAGGACGTTGCCAATTCTCTTCTGAAAAGTGCTCCTTAAAATGCCTAGTAATCTCTGTTTTGACAGCTCTGACCTCCTCAATCCAGTGATCATTCACATCTAAACCATGAATGCTGTTTATTTTTCGGTTAAGATTTATTCTAGCATGGAAGTAACGATTATTTCCATCACCTTCTTTTATCCATCCGATCTCGCCTTTTGCATGAGCACTGATTCTTCATTCTGAAGAGCTTTTTGTAAGTTAATCCAAGTTATTTTCTGTTGCATCGCTTCTTCCTCCCCCAGGATTGAGTGCTCACACTTCGTATCATATTCTTGCATCTGTTTTTTCAGAAGATCCACAACACTGCCAGTGGATCCAAAAACTTCTTTATTCCATATCTTAACCTTTCCCTCATGATCTTCATTTTTTCCTGCAGCTTGTAGCCCCAAAAACCAGCCACCTGAATCTCATTCCACGTTGTTCTTACAAACTCTGCAAAACCGGCATTCGAATTCCAGCAATTCAATGTTCTCAGCACCTTAGGGCCCCAATTTACCTCATCCAATATCAGAATAATCGGTCTGTGATCTGAGGAAATTCTGCTTATACCTAGTTGGATTAGATTTGGCCACTTCTGCATCCAAGATGTAGAAAATAGAAATCTATCTAGGCGACTGCTACACAAGCCTCCTCTTGATATACAAGTGAAACGGAACTTCTGTAAGGGAATGTCAATAAGTTCAAGGTCTCTGATAAACTGATTGAATTCTACCATCTCAGACCGCGGAGGAGGGGTCGAGCTTTGCCGTTCGTCCGGGTGTCTAATTGCATTAAAATCCCCTACAATGCACCATTTCCTTGTGGGGTTACTTGACACCATACATTCTATTTGTCTCCATAAAGTTCTCTTGTGCCTCAATATACATGATGAATATATGTTAAGTATAGAGACTAGAGTTTCCTCCCTTACCCATAAACCTTCCAACCCAACTATACCATTCTCTGTTCATGAGTTTTGCAATTTCAACGCAGAGCCGCGCCAAATACATAATAAGCCCCCAGAAGCGCCACTTGCCTCAGCAGCGCAATACTGAAAATCATCCTCATACCACAATCGACGACATTGCCATTTTGAAACTGTCTGCAACTTTGTTTCCTGAATGCACAATAAATCCACCTTCTGCTCGCGTGCTAAAGTTCTGATTTCTGCCCGTTTTCGCGCCGTTCCAAGTCCCCTAATATTGTATGAGAGAATCCGCATTAAACACAGCTTGTCACCGGACCAGACTCCTCTGCAGTCTCGTACCTCTCTCTGTCCCGTTCCTCTAATTTTTCCAGTCTATTGAGCAGGCTTGTTTTACTAGAGTTCGGGGTAACTCCCAATTCTAGAGCAAGGTTATATATATTTTCTGATTCGTTCCGAGCCATAGCTACAACACCCTCCTCTATCGACCTTACTGGGGAAGCTTGAATTCTGTTTGTATGCTTTCTCAGTCTTTCTTCAGTCTCTGACAATTTTATCGCTGCCAGAGATTTTGGTGAGAGTTCTATAAATGGCATAAGACCAAAGGGGTCAGAATTTTGGGAGGAGATCTCCTTGCAGCGTGGAGATTCTGGCAAGGGGCCGGAATTCAGTGTTGCTCCCAGAATATTATCTGTCATTTCTCCAAAAGTTGATAGAAGATTATGTCCTCCAATTAGTCTCGAGTGTTGTTTAGCCAAAAGCGGTGTAAACTTTCCTTGATGAACCCATAAGCTTCCTTTCTGCGGTTGGAGCTTCTGTGATTGCTGATCCTTTGAGTTTACTTGTACTTGTTCATATTCCTTCTCTGTTCGACTGTCTTTGTTTTTCTCTGGGTCCCTTACTTCCGGATTGTCAGATATTATGCTTTCCTCCTGCACATTGACCACATTTAGTTCAATAGGGTTATCATCGGTTAGATAGTTTACCTGTTGCAGGTTCTCCGTTTGAGCCGGGATAATCACTTTGTTTTGCGGTGGAGCGCCTTCCTCCCTCCTTATTTCCTTGGGGGGCTCACAATCCATCTGTTCTTTTGAAGGGCACTTCTCCTGGCCCAACCTATATTCTTCCACCTTACTATCCAGCCCTGTCATTGCTTCATTCTTCTTTGTTCCTTGTAGGTGAGGCCAATCCTCCTCCGGGAGAGTGCTCTTCTTTGCTTGCCACACCCATCTTGTTTTCCTATCCCAATGCTTAGATGGCGCCGGATTTCCTCTTTAATCTGCACATTAAAGTTACCATCTTCTGTGACTATCTCCAAAGTCTTATTCACAGGTCTTTCGTCATTCGTCAGGATTTGGATCCGCGCATATTGGAGGTCTGTTTTATTTGCCGTCTTTTCATCGATTTCCAACAGTGATCCAATCTGAGAAGCAACCTGCTTGAAGAAATCATCGTACCAGCAGTACAACGGCGTCTCTCTAATTGTGACCCATGTCGTCCTTGCTAGTCTACCATTCAATAACTTCCAAGGCCTCACCGAATGGAGACAGAGTTGTCTGATTGTCTCCCCATCTACCGATAATCGGGCTTGTTCCTCTCCTGATTGCAGTTTGATTATTACTTCTCCGCCCTCCAGTCGAGCTACGGAAGCTCGATCATAACCAGCCTCCATCAGAATACCTTCCAAGCTCTTAATGTCTATCAATGGTGCCGGTGTTGCAATAAGACAATTTTGTAACCAGTCTGCTGCTTTAGGGTCCGGACTAAACTTCATAACCGTTGTTGAGTCTTGGGGCTTAATATCTTCCGGCAGACTGCTCGCTTCTGCCGTAGAAGGGTTTACAATTTTTGGGGTCTGTTGCTCCTTCTCGTTTCTGGCGGCGCAGACTTTAATTTGGAACAAGCCTACCCACAAACCATCTAGGTGGCTCAACACTGCTGGGTTTACTGATTTCTTAGCAAACCTTACAAAACCAAAGCGAGCATCTGAGGAGGTGAATTTCTTTGGTACGTGGGCATCCATCACATAGCCGAAAGCCGAGAACACCTACCTCATCTCCTCCTTCTGCCATGGGGGAGGGAAGTTTGTGAAAAAGAACGAAATTGAACTTTCCCGCAACTTCCGTATGTATTCTGGGAGGGGTTTCCTCTGTTCTTTCTGTTCTTTAGGGATTACAATTTCTCCCTTCAGATAGCGATTTGCCCTTTTCTTCACTGGTATCAGCGAGGTTTGGTTGGGTGGGAGAAGCAATATCCGGAGCTGCAGGCAGTGGTTTAGAGCTCGAGGAGGCTATACTAGCCGTTTCTGTTGATTAAAAGTAAGAGAGAAGCCAGAGCATTTTCAAGAGAGAGAATGTATATTATATATTCTTATCCTAATTGGACCAAAGCGAAGAATAATTATTTACAATGACTCACTATCAGCTCAAATCTGCGTACTCATTGCTAACATTGGTTTCCTATACTATGAAGAAAAATTGATCCCTACTTCTATTAAAGCATTACAAGGACAGACTTGACAGCATCGCGAATCACCAGCTGAGATCGGGTGATGGTGAGGAAGATCTCGGTCTCGATCATGGCATCGGTAAGAGGTCAAAGAAGTTTACAGTGGCAAATTGAAGATCTGGGTCTCGATCATGGCGCCGGTAAGAGGTCAAAGAAGTTTAGTGGCAGATTTATGTAATTTCAGTGAACTTAAAGGCTTAAGATTGATCCAAAATGGTAGGATTGTTTGGTTAGAAATCAATTACACATTTTTAATGGAATTATTTTTGGAGCTTAATCCCATCATTTCCTAAAAATTTCGCGGGTCATGGGATTGAATTCCGCGACCCGCTTTGCCAAGTGTGTGTTTAATAAACATAGAATTGTGTTCTAATCCTATCACAATGACGCATAATTCTGTCTAGTAAATGGGCCCTAAATGCCAAATATTAATCTGATCCACATGGAGTCACATTGAATGGATGATGGATCTCATTTACTAGTCTAGACAAAAAAGGATTATCAACAATAACAACAAAACTTTTATTCTTATCCTTATTGGACCAAAACGAAGAATAATTATTTACAATGACTCACTATCAGCTCAAATCTGCATACTCATTGCTAACATTGGTTTCCTATACCATGAGGCAAAATTGATCCCTACTTCTATTGAAGCATTACTTTTCAGCCATAGAAAAGTTTGCACTTTTACAAGCTCCACCACATGGATGCTAAAATTCTGATGATCTTGGAAATCTTGGCATTCCTTCTCAGCCAGATCTGCCAAAGTGTATTTAGCCAGACGGCTTTCCATATTTGTCTTTGTTTTCCTTGCACGAATTTGCTCCATATGCATCGCAAAGTGGGTCTTTGCATCACCTGCTCCGATGTACACATCCAAACTAGCTATGCGAGACGTGACTGGGTAGGGACAAAAACTCCAACCTCTTCCCGGTAATAGAGTCTTGATTCGCCCAATTTTTCTCTCTGTGGAGGAGGCGAGAATCACTGAGATCAACTGGTGCCAGGATCAGTTCTTAGATATTGCGCCGTGGGATAAGATAGAAGATGAATCATGACACCTAACTAAAATGGTGATTGTTGATACCCACGTATAATTAAGCGTATTGCTAAAAGATGTGGAAAGATAGAGAAGATCTCAGAAGAGTCACGTAGCACCAAAAATCTCCTGGAAGCAAAAGTAAGTAGCGGGTGCGGAAGGGATTCAGGACATTGTTAAGGTAAAGATTAACCAGAAGTCGGTCCATCTAACTAATCAGGAATCCAGAGTTCCTCCAGTGCACCGAAGTCAAGTGCGATGAAGAATATGATGAGGGATCGTCGTCGAACTGACCGAGGGAGATGTCACAATTGGCAGTGGATGACCGGAGCAGTGTGAACTGTGAATCAGACAAATCCGGCGAGCGAGGAAAGTCCTTGGGATGTGCAGACTGAATGGCGGACGTGGACACATTCATTGTCTAAGTCAAAGGAACTATTGACGAGCCACGTGCCTGATTTAGTGCAAACACCATGCGGTAATTCAATCATATAGTTAGTCAATGGACGATATGCCACCTGGCTTCAAGTAGTAATGCCGGATCCGGAACAAAGAATACAATTGAAAGGCTCGGTAGCTGCGATACGAACGATGCCTGAAAATGATAGAAAAATGTTGAAGGGAATGAGGAGAAAAGAGAAGAAGAGAGCGGAAGCAAACTGCCAGGAAATCAGACAGAACCGGTGTTGTGAGTGTAAGCGGAAGATTTTGAATAGGAAAAATACTTCTATTCGATTCTCATTGTTTTTATTTACAAAGTG
>JAOWBN010242854.1:0-11980 GCA_028565015.1 Pinguicula moranensis | reverse complement strand
GATTGCCTTAGCCATTGTGTCTGTATGCCACGTGGCACCTACCCAAATTGTTGTCATTTCCCTCTAATAGAATATGAAATTTTCTCTATATCATTACAGTCAAATTTTAACAGGTCAAAATCGATTCTTCAGACAATTGTCTTCACTTCAGACTACTGTCTTCATTCCTTTCAATAATCCTCGTCTCAATCTCCACCAACGTCTAGAAGTAAAGTTACCAAAAACTTCTTACTTAAGTGATTTGATGTGGGCCGTGTTTGTATTTGATCAACGATTAAGAACTGGTTGGTATGTTATAATCTTGGTCGTCAATTGTTATTAAGATTCAATGGATGAAAATGGCGAGCTGCGTAACTAAACTTGTGTAATCTTATCCGCGTATTCTATTTTTAATTTGACAGATAACATACAAATGTGAATATGAAGTCCACATTATACCCCTACTTAAATGATTTAATTTGTACCATTCATTAATGTGTTAATCGCATACATCTCATTGAGACACGTGGCAACATCCCGCCCATCCATGCTTTGCAAAATCCAAAGGCTCACGATGGTCCATGACCTCTCTTCGTGGATCAATATTAACCACCCGATCAAGATCTCATCCTACGGATCAAGACGACTGTGACTTCTCGAGCAGAGCGTTAGATCGTGACCATCGATGAACACTCAATCGAATGGCTGGAATCCAAACGGACACTTCGACGTATGAGCCAAATCTGGACCGTTCATGAGAACTAGATGATCCTACGGACGAAGTCAGAAGACAATACAACTGGAAAATCCAGTCCATCCACGTGCCCTTTTCATCCTACGGGTGAAACTTGACCGTTTGAAGAGTAAATCTAGGCCTTTAATTCTAAAGATCTAACGACTGAATTCAAAGAGTCTTAAGGACTCTAGCTACACGCCATTCACACATTTCCGATGGATCGTACTTTGCAACCCTTAGCCGCAAACTCTAATGATCAACTCTATCATCAACGATTCTGCCCAAAATCTTTAGATATCTCATTTGAATCACAAATCTGTGTGTGGATTGTGTTTTAGAGTGTATGTGACTCAAGTGTCACTCTGTTCAGTTGGTGTTGTTAGATCCTTGAGGATCTTCTGTGCAAGTGCGTGAAGGTGTATCAAGGACCTCCTTTGGCGGTTCTAGGTTTTGTCAAGCCAAGAATAAATCGGTGGCGAGCATCCTGATTAGGAGATCAAAGTGGAGTAGTCAAATTTGAACTTCGGTGAACCACGGGGACTTACATTTGGTGTATTCTTCTCTATTTTACCTTTCGTTACAAATTCAATAAGCTAAACTCTTAAAGAAGTTACTAAGGTGTCATTCAAGCCGTTTAGATTTAGGTCCAAAAATTCCGACGACAAAACTTCTCAAAGAAATTGAAGTCAAATAGTTAGCTCAATCTTGGCTGTCCAGCATGTTTATGATCCTGTAGTTGATACGGGAAGCTTCCTGGAGAAGGTGAAGTCGAACGGTCGACTAAAGCCAAGCCGTTCATTGACCAAGTTTTATCCAATGGCTTAAATCTAATACTTATGAAGACTTGATCGTGATTGTTGATTCGGTTCTTACGACTGAGAATCAATTCTAGTTGAGGTATATAAACCTCGTGATTGAGCGACATCAATTACTCTCATTTTTCTGATTTCAGACAAATTTTTCAGAACTTTTCTCTCTCATTTTCTCTAGGGAACAACTAGTTTCAATGAAATTTTCTACTCTAGTCGGTTGTTTTCGGTTAAGTTTTTACATCTGTCGTTAGGGTGATATTTTATCACCATTTTTTGGCGACAGTTTTTCATCTTTGTGGAACAAGATCTGAGAATTTGTTGGTTTGGAAAGTTGTAACTACGAGTTGTTCACCACATGTTTTGAAAAAGAAATAATAGCTACAAAAGCATCCATTTATGGAGTTCAATGTGGATTATCCGAAATCTAAGAATTCAACGAACAACGGGCCTTAAATCGACCTCTATTTACTCTTTTTTTCAAATACTCTTTTATTTAATTGTTAATTTTTCTAGATCTATAACTTAATCTTCTTTTTATAGAAGTTCACCTTCGACCAAATCATAACAATGGTGCGCTAAGAGTGGATTGACATATCTGGTCGGATCTGGAGTTTCTTCTACAAGAAAATCTAAGTGAGGAGTAAACCTCATAAAGATATAACTCTAATGAAGTTAAAGTTTCTTGTGCGATTCTCACATTAAATTTTTCCTTTAAATTTTTCAGTTATATGTTGCAGAACTTCTAGATCTAGGTTTTCGCTGCGTCTTTAACTTGCGCAGTCTGAGTTGTTGTGGAACCATGTAACCTAGTGCATGCTCTGTAAACTCTGTGTTCTATCATTTTTGAGGCTCGTAGCCTGTTACACATGGTAAGATTCATGCTATTTTACGTCACTTGTGATTAGATCTACATTCTGTTAAGATTTTAAGACTTGTTGAAATCCTTTGTGGACTGATTTTCTTTATTTGTTGTGATAAACTATAAATCATATCAACTAGGGTTAAAATTTCAATGTTTGATGGGAAGATGGATTTTACTACATGTCTAGGAGAATGAAAGGAGTTTTGTCACACAATAAAGTCCATTATGCTTTTACGGTGGATATTAAACTCTGGTTTGAAGATGTTTGAAAAAGGGCAGATGAAATTAAAGAAGATAATCTGATTATCTTGAACCTGTTTGATTCTGTGCTTAGGAAAATTGATGTAGATGAAGATCCAATAACTCTTTGTGCTTTGTATGCCTCTAAAACTTCTACAAATTTGATTAAAGTGAAAGGATCTTTGTTTGTGTTTAGAATGAATTCTGCTAAGTCAATTGATGATAACATAGATGAATTTTTTTTAGACTATTTCAAACTTTAGAAGGAACTAATTATGACTTGAATGATGAAAGTCTCGTTATGATTTTATTTAACTCTATGAATTTTCGGTGGTTAAAAATGCCTTGCAATATGCTTAAATTGTGCCTAAACTTGAAAGTATTATTTCTAGATTAAAAACTAGAGGAGCAAAGCTAAAGAATAGTAGGAATTCTTCTAATAGGTATGCAAGTGTGAAACCTGAGTCCAGTAAATATCAAAATTGCGATGAGGGGAACAAGGGAAATAATTATACCCTAAATATTTTATATGAATGATGTAGCACCTTGGCATATAAATGATAATAGAAAAGTGTACTGCAGGTATTGTAAGGATTTAGGACATATCATTACAAATTGCCATAAATTTAGACTGAAAGAAAAAAGACACGTTAAATCTAATGTTGCTGCAACATCTAATAGGGTTGAGGAAAATTACAGTGAAGTATTGTATATTTCTTCATCTCTCTCTGAAAATTTAACAATATCTAAGAATTCTTTATGTGATAAATGGATTCTTGACTCTGGCCAACTTTCTATATGTGTTCTCATAGATAGTGATTTCAAGATCTTGATGAAACTAGGAAGGGAATTGCTTATATGGGGAATTATAATACATGTGTAGTAGAGGGTACTGGAACTATGAAGTTGTTGTTATCTGATAACAAGCATGTTTGTATGATAAATGTGAGATATAGTCCTATTTTGGATGGTAAATATTTGCAGAAGCTAATAATTGTGCTCTTGCTCTTTATGTGTCTTAAAATACATCAGTGATAGTAGCTGAAAATGATAGTGGGAATACTATTATTCAGGTGGAGTTTGACAGAGGTATCCTTTCAGAAGGATGAAGAAAATCAGGATTCCTTTGAACCTAACCAGATTCAAACTGGATAGAATTTCACTACTTCTTTAGACAGTTCAATTGAATAGTCCCAACAAACTCCTTATCGCATTGCCTTAAATAATGATGTTTGAAGTAGGAAAAATTCTGCTATTTTTGCTGAAATGATTGGCCATGTGTTTGCTATTGGTGAAAAATTGCTTGCGTCTCAACCTGACAATTATCAATTTGCTATTATGTGTGAGCATTTTGAACAATGGAAACTAGCTATGTTAGAAAAAATGAAATCTTTAATTAAAAATCATGTGTGGGAATTAGTACGTAAGCCTGAAAATAAAATATCTATAGGCTGGAAATGGGTGTTTAAACTAAAAAAATGGTATCTTGAAACTGCTTGGGATGCACTGAATTTGTTTTGTAAGGATGTTTTTTGAGTGATGAACGAAATTGGTTGTCTTGTAGCTTTTATGGTGCATCTTGGAGTTTTGGTCACTTCAATGTGGATAATGTTGGAAGTGAAGTTACCAAAAACTTCTTACTTAAGTGATTTAATGTGAGCCATGTTTGTATTTGATCAACGATTGTCAACTGGTTGATATGATATAATCTTGGTCATCAATTGTTATTAAGATTCAATGGACGAAAACGGCGATCCGCGTTACAAAACTTGTGTAATCTTAACTGTGTATTCTGTTTTTAATTTGAGAGTTAAAATACAAAGATTATCAAAGAAACTGAAGTCAAACAATTAACTCAATCTTGGTCGTCCAGCGCATTTATGATCCAACGATTGATACGGGAAGCTTCCTAGAGAAGGTGAAATCGAACGGTAGACTACATCCAAACCGTTCATTAACCAACTTTTATCCAATGGTTGAAATCTATTACTTATGAAGACTTGATCGTGATCGTTGATTCAGTTTAATCCCAATACCGAAAATCAATCCTGGTTGAGGTATATAAATCTCGTGATCGAGAAACGTCAATTACCTAACACATTTATAAGATTTCAGATGATTTTTTCAGAACTTTCCTCTCATTTTCTCGGGGAAACTGCTAATTTTAACAAAATTTTCTACTCTAGCCGGTTGTTTTCAGTTAAGTTTATAGATTTGTTGTTAGAGTGATATTTTATCACCATTTTTTGGCGACTGTTTGCCATCTTTGTGGAACAAGATATGAGAATTTATTGGTTTGAAAAGTTGCAACCGAGTTGTTCGCTACGTTTTTTGAAAACAAAATAAGAGCTATGAGAGCATCCATTTCTTGAGTTCAACGTGGATTGCCCTGAATCTAGGGATTCGGCGAACAATGGGCCTCAAAATTGTGCTCTCTTTACTATTTTCAAATACTCTTTATTTTAATCGTTAAATTTTCTAGATCTATAACTTAATCTTCATTTTGTAGAAGTTTCATTATGTGAATTTTTGCTAGTGGAATGTAAACGTGGAGTTAGAAACTAATTCTTGTATAAAAAAAACACCAATTGAAAAAAATTTGAAATTAAACACTAAAAAGGGATAGATTGTGCAACCCAACAAAAAGTAATACGAAATAGAAAGATAGAGAAGAACGAAGATGGTAGAAGTGCATTATGTCGTAGAAACCCAATCAAACATGGAATATCAACACTTAACCAACTACTGTGCTAGAAACGAATGTAAACCAGAGGTTCAATCAAACGCCTACCCGGGCATCTATTCTATAATAAAAACGAGTATTACAAAATCAACCTCTACATGAACCCTAAGATGCATGCAATCTAGTTCTATATATAATAGGAATTTAATAAGCAAAGAGATCTCTTTCGAATCTCATAATGAAATTAACGTCAAAAATCTCTCTTGAAAATAGGCAAAATATGCCTTTAAATAGGCTACAATTTTAATGAGCCTAGGATTATAATATATATACTTTATTTGAGCCTTACCTAGTATAAATTATATTAAAATTGGATTTTACCTAAGTAAGAAGTCATTAGTCAATCCTAACTTAATTTTTACAAAGCAGAAATTACCTAATTACGTAAAAAAAAAAATTGAAGTTCTCACCAACTAATGGACTAATTTAATTAAAAGACATATAAAAGGAAAATGAACATCCTTCTTGGTAGCTTATAGCAGGGACCGTGGTCTCCCACACTCGCAACATCTCAAATACTTGTTATGATCTCCATAAGTCACGTGCAAACTTTCAGTTTGAGAATAACATATTTCGAAAATAATAATTCATCATCGGACCTTTTGTCAGCATATCGCTTGAGAGTAATAGAAAGTTCAATGATCAAAGCTAACTTGTTCATACATGTTAGAGTTTGATTTATAGCAGAAAGTTTTAGTGCTGCCGTGTGTGAGAGAGTAATCCAATAAGTTATTTTGCAGGCAGGTTTGCGGATTGCTTCCATATCATCTTAACCGAGGAGATCATAGCCTAAGGAGTGATTGGAGCCGCTTGAGCAGGAGCCGCCATATTCTAGTCAACAAAGGTTGTTGGGCATGGCTAGTTTGCCGAAACATGGCTTGGAGGAATCACCATGCCATGGGTCCAACCCATATGGCCTTTGATGGTGATGGTATCTCGAGTGGAGGGATCCTATGCTGAGCAAACAGCCTTGGCATCTTGTGTTGAGGTTGTATCAGTCTCTTGGTCAACACCCCCACAAATTGAGTGTGGGATTGAAGACCACCTAAAGCTTAGACCGAAAAAAGCCAAAGAGCTCACGAGACAAACTCTTTGTAAACAAATCAGCAACCTGAAACTGAGAAGGAACAAATTGAGTACAAATATTTATGAGCAATGGGGTTCATACTTAAGAAAACAACAATCTTGCTGTCACATAAAAGCACTGGAAGATGGGGTAGTGGAACACCAAGATCATGGAGCAAGTGTCAGAGCTAGAGGAATTCAGCAGCAGCACGAGCAAGAGCACGAGACTCAAACTCACAGATGGATCAAGAGACAGTGGACTACTTCTTTGTGGGTAAAGATATAAAGTTGTAACCAAGGAAGATGGCATAGTCATATGTAGAGCGACGAGTATCAGAACAACCCGCCCAATCAGCATCAAAGTAGGCAATAACACAACTGGGTACTGAGGAGGTATTAAACATAGACTCATTGAAAGAGTACACTTAACATAGAGAAGAATTCTCTTGATAGCCTGAAGATGAAACTCAGTGGGAGCGTGGATGTACTGACTGATAGAGTTGACACATAAGACAAATTGGATCAAGTAATGGTGAGATATTGAAGCGCGCTAACAAGAGAATGAGAAATGGTTAGATCGTCAAGAGGATCACCATCGGAAGAAAGGTACTGCAAAACCACCATGGGGGTAATGACAGGCCAACTATCTAGAAGCTGAGCACTAGCAAGAATATCACAAGCATACTTAAGTTGTGATGTAACCCTAGTTGCACCCGATCTACCAAGCCAAGGAGATGTCCACGTGAAGGCAATTGAAGAGCCTAAAGGTGGCATGAAAGAGAATGAAAGGTGTGATTGATTGAGCCTACCCGATGCCCCATCACTCACCTACGATCAAAGAAATTCAAAAATGCATTGAATTTGATGATTCATGAAATGTGGGCTCAAAATAACATGTGGACCCCATGGCGCAATAATCTTAAGTGGGCTCAATGGCCCATTTGAAGAAGCCTGGCCCATTAATGTTATCCAAGTCATAGCCCAACATGAGGCCCAAATCAAAGCCCAAGGAAATGCCCAAATCAAAGCCCAAGAATACGTGAACATGGAAGATCTCTCAATGGGACCTGGTGTGTACATGACCAAGTCCTAAGGATTCAAGAATTTAAGTGGATAAGAAAATAACCTTAAAGGCATTATCTTCTCTTGGCCACTTCCTATCCAAGGTTATTAGATTAGGAAATTTTGTTGTTTATGTTTATGTAATTAGAGGTAGATTTCTACTAGGAATTGTCGACCCCTTCTCCTATATAAAGGGGTCTAAAGCATTGAATTAAATTCAAGTTTGCTAATTAATTTTTATATTGTTACGTATTGTGAGATTTGTATGCTCTTTTGATTTTAAACCATCTTCTACTTATCTTTTCTCTTACGAGTCAAGTGGTGTCATATCTCAAAGGAACTTATCCTTGATCCTTGATACTTGATTGGTATGAGTTACCCTCAGGGAATTAATTGGTTGCATTCTAATTACTAAAATCGTGACTACCACTGGTTGACACAAATTATCTTCAGGCATTAAAAATAATAAATTCGTCCGTGGTTATGTTTTTTTAATCACCAAATTCGGTGTGAGAATTTGTCACACATTCGATAAAGACTCATATCATTTGATATAGAGCCATGTTTGGATGTTTTTGCCCTATCAATCAATGTTCAGGTTGTTTAGCTCATTGTAGCTTCAAGACCAAAATTTGTTTGATAGTTTATCTTTAATTTTCGTATTGTTCTTCAATTATTGAGATGTAACCTTACTGGGTTTTTTAATATATATATATATATATATATATATACATATATATACATATATTTCGATTCAAAATCCGAAGTAGGGCGATTCAAAAAAAATGATTATAAGGCCAAAAATAGTAGCATGGACCAAGAGGTCACGCTAATTGAGCCCAATGAAGAGCCCAAAGATGGGGAATTGGCGGCTGTAAGTCATGATCTATTAAGGCTTCAAGAAGGCCCAATCACAAGCCTAAGAGCAATGAAGTTTAAGGGGGCATTGAACTTGATGATCCAAGACACTTGGGCTCAAAGAAAGAAGAATTGACCCTAAGGCACATTTATGCTTCGTTGGTCGTGGAAGTCCTTCCCATTACCATGATCCAAGTCATGGCCCAAAAAGCAATCTCAACTCAATATTGCAAGTGTGGTGTGGTTTGTTGGAATACAAGAACAAGTGGGAATAAGACCAAATCTAAGGATTCAATGGATAAGGAAGTTTCTGCCCAAAGATCATCCAAGAGAATTCCTTCCTTATTCAAAGATACTCTTTCATCATCTAAATCTTTAGATAAAGATATTACTTAATTATTACTTATCTAGACTTCGATATTTCCTTATCCATGCCTAATAGATTAGAAAATATTTTAATTATGTTTATCTAGTTGGAATTAGATTTCTGTAGAATTAGTCCCATATTTTGACCCCCTTACTCCTATATAAAGGGGGCACGAGTTTTTTGTAATACACTCAAGTTTTTACGCAATTTTATGTAAGATAAGTTCTTTCTTTTAGTTTTAAACCAATTTCATTATCTTTAATCCTATATAAAGGGGGCACGGGTCCTTTTGGTTCAAATAACACTACCTTCATGAACTTATGAATCATGTTTTATGAGCTTTTTTGAAAAATTTGTAGTACTTTATTTTGATGACATTTAATCTACTTGAAAAATCTAGATGAGCATGTTGTGCATATTAGAAATGTGTTAGAAGTTCTTCGAAAGGAGATGCTTTATGCTAACCTTAAAACATGCACCTTTTGCAAGAGCAAGCTTGTGTGTTCTTGGTATGTTGACATTGAAGTAGATGAAGAGAAGGTGAGGGCAATTAAGGAATAGCTCATTTCTAAAATAATGAGCCGAATGAGGAGCTTACACGGTCTAACCAGTTAGTACCGAAGGTTTTTGTGGGACTTTTGTAGTCTAACCGCCCCAATCACAACGATAATCAAGAAAAATGTATCGTTCAAGTGGGGAGAAGAGCAAGACAAGACATTCGAGCTAATAAAGAGGAAGTTATCTCAAGCTCATTTACTTTCTTTGCCTAATTTTGCTAAGACATTTGAGATTGAGTGTGATGCTTCTGGTGTAGGTATTGAAAACGTGCTGATGCAAGAAGGATGACCCATTGTGTACTTTAGTGAGAAGATGAGTCGTGCTACCTTGAACTACCCAACTTATGGCAATGAGATGTATGTGTTAGTTTGAGCTTTAGAAAATTGACAACACTATCTATGGCCAAAAGAAATCATGATTCACACGGACTATGAATTCTTAAAGAACCCGAAAGGTCAGCAAAAGCTTAATAAAAGACATGCCAAATGGGTTGAGTTTATAGAAACACGAGCTAATATTGAGAAGAGGACATCTAAATACGTTAAACTGACCAACAAGGGCCGTAAGAAAGTGATCTTTGTACCCCGAGATTGGGTTTGGTTGAATAGAATTAGGTAAAGAATAATTGTTGTATTAGAATTGAAAAGGTAAATGAGTTTATATAGGAATACATAAGGGTAAACTAGGAAAAAAAATTGGAACTCGAACATGACCTTCTAGGTGTTAGGATCTAACAACACACACACGATCAAAGACAAGTGCGAAAATGAAACAAAAACACAAATTTACGTGGTTCACCCAAATTGGCTACTTCCACGGTGGCTAAGGTTATTTATTTCACTGTTTTTCGAATACAGAATACATTGAAAGACAAAAGTATTTATAGGCATGAAATCTGATACAGTTAGAATTCCCCTAGGAACTAATCAAATGACGTAACTGCTCCTACAACTATTGGGAACGTTCTCCACTAACTGATTTGGGCCCCAACATCAACAAACTCCCACTTGGAGACTAATCAGTCAACCAACCAACTCTACTCTTCATGTCAATGTACTCTTCTCAATTGCCTAGCCGCATCATCTCCCATATCACTGTAGGAGACCAACTAAGGCCTTGCATAGCCCCACTTTTTTTAGCATCAACACCTTTAGTCAACATGTCTGCTGGGTTCTTTGCACCATCAGTTTTCTTCAAACACATCTCACCCTCTTTCACTAAACTGCGAGTGAAGTGATATTTTCTCCGGATGTGTTTGGTGCTAAAATGGAACTCTGGATTCTTCACAAACTATATGGCACTCTGGCTATCAGTGAACAGATTCTTTTCATATTGTTTCCTGCCCAACTCCTCCAAATAATCAGTCAAACATATCATCTCTTTGCTGGCTTCAGCTATTGCAACATATTCAACTTCTGTCGATGACATAGAAACACACTTTTGAAGCTTGGACATCCATATGACTGTTGTCCCATCAGTAGTGTAGATGTATCCAGATCTCCTCTTACTCGTGTCCATATCTCCACTCAGATCAGCATCAACAAAACCATTGAGCATCACCTTGTCATTCCCATAGCGAAGTGAATTACTGATTGTTCCTTTCAAATATCTCAGAAGCCACTTCACAGCTTCCCAGTGTTCTTTTTTTGTATCTGACATATATCTGCTCACAGCTCCAACTGCATGGGCTATATCAGTTCTGGTTCAGACCATAGCATACATAAGGCTTCCAACTGCAAAAGCATATGGCACTCATGCCATTTTCTCGCGCTCCTCAGTTGACTTGGGTGATTACTCCTTTGACAACTTGAAATGATTAGCCAAAGGCGTATTCCTGGGCTTGACTTTATCAACATTGAATCTGGACAATACCTTCTCAATGTACAACTCTTGAGATAGATCTAGAGTTCCAACAGAAAGATCTCTAGAAATTTGCATCCCCAAAATCTGTTTTGCTGCATCCAAATCCTTCATCTCAAACACTGTTGACAGTTTCCTTTTCAGATTGTCGATCTTATTCATGCTCGGACCTGCAATCAACATATCATCTACATACAAGAGTAAAATCACAGACTTCTTGATATAACAGCATGAATCCTTCTCACTTCTGTGAAAAACACTGTTGTACATAAAAAGAATCAAACTTCTTGTACCACTGTCTTGCAGCCTGCTTCAACCCGTACAAGCTCTTATTGAGCCTGCACACCATGTGTTTCTTACCAGGAACCTCATATCCTTTTGGTTGCTGCATATATATTTCTTCATCAAAATCCACATGTAAAAACATTATTTTTACATCCATCTGCTCAAGATCCAGATTATCTGCTGCAACAATACTCAACAGAATTCTGATTGTCGTTAGTTTCACAACAGGAGAAAATATTTCAGTATAATCAATACTTTTTCTTTGTGAAAATCCTTTGACCACCAATCTAGCTTTGTACCTCACAGTACCATCAGTTTCATTCTTGATCCGATAGAAACTTGTTCAGCAAAGCTTTCTTCCCTGCAGGTATCTCAGATAACTCCCAAGTCTTATTTTTCTCAAGTGAGAGAAACTCATCATCCATGGCTTGCTTCCACTTAATCGAATCTTTCACCTGCACTGCCTCATCAAAGGATTCTGGTCCTCCACTATCAGTCAGCAACAGATAATACAAAGATGGTGAATACCTCTCTGGTGCCGTAGACACCCTGA
>JAOWBN010242843.1:0-11980 GCA_028565015.1 Pinguicula moranensis | reverse complement strand
TTCCGGCGAGTTTATTCGGTGGAATTTGTAGATCTAGTGACCTTCGGTCATTATTTTCCGGCAAGCTTGTTTGCTGGATGTTTTAGATCTATTTGAGGCTGTTAAGTTTTGTTCGAGTGTGTTGTGGAGAACTTTGTTGTATTTCGGTGAAATCTTAATAAAGCAGCGTGAGCATCTGTTTGGAGCTCAACGTGGATGTAGTCGGAAAGTGATTTCTGGTGAACCACGAGCCTTAACTCCGATTTTGTCTCCGATTCTTAATTCTTTGTTTTTACCTCTTAACCATCAAGAAGTTACTAATCTTTTGTTTAAGTGTGCAATACAAGTCAAAATTAAATTCCCAACAGAAGGAATCAAAACAAAATAAAGCCAACGGAATCGAAAAAGATGAACGATCGGAATTGAGATTTATTGTGCTTGTTGGAGAGGATTCACAAATAAATAAATAACATAATAAATAATGTAACTAAGAATTACCTCCAATGGTTGTCTTTCAAAATCTCCAATAGCTTCAAAGCCCAAGGATCTCACAATCATATGAATCTTCTTCTCCCGAAGGAAGCTAGCCAGACTAAAGGATTTCTTAGAATCATATGAATCTTTCTTTCCTGAAGGAAACTAACTAGGCTAAAGGATTTATTAGAATCGTACGAATCTTCCTCTCCCGAAGGAAACTAGCCAGGCTAAAGGATTTATTAGATTTGACAACCGTGTGACATTGGATGTATATATTTAACCTAACTCATTAATGAGCAGACCCTCTACCACTCAACTTTTTGACCATAGATAAGTGGTATTGGATTTGCCCCAATTCAATTTAATCTCACAAGTTCATATCCTTGATCAGTCCAATTAAGTAGAAGCCCTTTAAAACTTATTTTGTTTTGACTCCAAAATAATTTAAAACAAAATAAGCTTTGAAATAAACCTTTTGTAAAAATAACTTAAACAAAATTATTTTCAACACTAGTGGGGGTTAGACAACCCAAGCGGGATTCACAGCCATAACCAAACACAAAGATGGTAATTTTTAAGTTCAATATGTTGAACTTTTTCATTCTTATTCACAGAGCAAGTATTGTTAGAGCAAGTCGGAATCGCTCAAATTTATTCTTTCTGTCAGACAGCTTGAGAATGAAAAATACCAAAATGAGTCGACGCCAATGGTCTGCTGGCAACTGGTGTTGCATTCTTAGTTGAAAAAGCTACAAAGTGCCTAATTCTTACTATTTCACCGGCAATAAGGGATATCGCGTGTAGAGTGAGTCAGTGTTTGCAAGTTCTTTTGTAAGCTTGGTTGTCTTTCCCATTTTTCCAAACAATATTGAATGCTCAAGTCAAGTGTTTGCAATATTTACTTCTAGTTCTACTCAAAAGCAGAAGTATGAGAGATACGTTTTTGACTTTCTACATTCAAAAATATTTAAGTATAAATATTTGAAAACACTGCCTAAAACTCAAAACAAACAAAAATAATGCTCAGTTGTTCCTGATTACACGTGAGTTAGAATTTTAGATGAAGAGTGTGAAGACTCTAAACGAGGTTCCAAATCTTTTAATTTTTCTTTTTATGTAAAACAAAACAATGCTAGAGATGTTAAATCCTCACTACACTAGATTCCCATTACGTCATAATATCCATTTCTGATCTATGCTATGCCTCTATCCACGTAAAAAAAAATATTAAAATGTCCATGGTCATATACTTAACCTACATAAGCGGGGATAAATATCTTGACGTGGGTCTTTTGCTTTGCCCCATTTTAAAGCCCAGTTCTGATTCCAGCCCACCGACGTCGGAGCTTGTAGTATGTAAAGTATTAATGTTATTAACAAGATGATAAATGAAATTGCATGATGCTTCCAAGTTCTAAATTCGATTGGGAACTCTACTGATGTCTTCCGGACGTACGTAGTTTGCATTTGAGCTGTACTTGTCCGGAGTTTAGTCTGAATTCAGAAGTTTCGACACTCTTTATCTCGTGAGTATGTATGTCATCGAAAGTTAAATATAAACCCTAATTTCAATGATTTTGCTTTAATATGCGTTCTTGCTGAGTAGCCGATTTCGGATTTTATGTTTTAGTATCATATTAGATTGGTTTATTCGGTAGAATTTACTCCTGAAAATTGGAGTACGAAGAGTTCAGGCGTAATTACGATAAAATCTTATTCTTGGCCGTTTGCTACAGATATTTGCAAAATCTTGCCTGAGTTGGTTCATTCAAGTTATCGTGGAATGGATTTTGACGAATATGAGTATCTCGAGAGTACAGTGGAAAATCATCAACTGAAGAAGTTGGGGGATAAGGTGGAGGGAGGGAATGGAGTAGTTGAATTCCAAGAGAAAGATCGGCGTAAAAGCTCAAAACAACGAAATAGTGATAATGGTGATGATTTGGATAGCCAGTCAAGGCGGTCGAGGTCAAGGAAGGAGTCTAGTGACCAAGATAGGAGCTTGCGCTATGGCTCATTTCCAAGGGATAAGGAGAAAGGTGACAAGGACAGGCATATGAGCAGCCGGGATCAGCGTTACAGGGACAGGGAAGAGGGAGGAAGAAAGGAGAGAACTAGGGACAGAGAACAAGCTGGAGCAAGGGAGCGGGATAGTGAAAAGATAAGGGAACGAGCAAGAGAAAGGAAAGAATATGAATCTGAAAGAGAGAGGAACAGGGAAGAAGAACGGGAGATGCTTAAGCGAAGCAGAAGTAACTCAGAGAAGGAATATGATGAAAATTTAAGAGAAATAGGTAGGGATATGGAGAATACAGATAAAGAATATAAAGAAGTACGAAGAGAGAAAGAGTACAGAAATCGAGACCACGAAAACAGGTAAAGTCATCTTCTCTATACAGAATGCATAACATGTAGAAATCAAAGTTTTACTGCAGCACTTGCAGGAATTCATGGGTATGCCAGTGCAATGTGGCGTATATCCGTTTTTTTTTAATACGATCCTCTTTTGTAGTTTAAGAAGATTAATGAAGTTTGCTTTAAGCTTTTATGGAAGGTACCATATATTGTGCCAAAACTTTTATCTGCAGTTGGGTCCTATTTAGCCAGTACTTATTCGTTCATCCTCAGTGTTTCTGTTAGAATTTATTACTGTCAGATGAAGTACTCACGTTGTTTATGTATGGTATTTTGGTAGTATTCATATACTCATAATGTATGCTAATAAAATTATCTTTGATCTGTTGATGCAAACTGTAACCGTGGGTGTTTCCATTGAGTTCCCTACCCATTTTATTTAATGCTTGAATTTTTTCACTTCACATTTCTCTTAATTGCAACTTTTTCTCCCAGGTTGGTGTCATTGCTTTAATATCAAGATGTTACATGCTTTGCCCAAGTGTTAGTTTGTACCGCATATTGACTCTACGGAGTTATCTGCAGGGTTATGATTTTGGGTATGGCTCTTTTAAGCATACTGGAGAAATTTTTACTAGCTCTGGGAACTGTTGTCTTTTAAGCATGTGGAAATATCCACTGTTGATGTATTTGAAAATGGAAAGCATTATATGCTTTGTGAGAGACGGGATTATGACTTAATTGGAAACAATATTAATATTTCGATTAGGTGGCCTAATATTTTAGCATGTGCATATTATCCTCTTTTTGCAGAAGAAATAAAGATAAAACCAAGGAGAAGGTGGAGCCAGATGCTGATCCTGAACGAGATCAGAGAACAGTTTTTGCATATCAGGTAATGATGCAACGACTTCTCTGTATGGTTTGCTTGCTTCTAGAGTTATTCTAACATGGAAATGCTGGCAATTTTCCTCAGATTTCTTTGAAAGCGGGTGAGCGAGAGGTGTACGAGTTTTTCTCTAGAGCTGGCAAGGTATGAAATGCAATAAAAACTTCGAAAGAAGATAACGAGAAAGTTGTGCATTCATATGCTGAAGATATCCTTTCTTTTTCTTGCCATCTCTGTTTTTCTACCATTTGAGAAATATGCATGCTAGAAAGCTAAATTGATTGATGGGCAGCTTGCACTCTTTATATGTTCATTACCAATTCTGTTACAGTTTACTCTTAACTGCCATACTTTACTCGTCTTTGTTTGCTGGGATGGCTCCAACATCCCATCATTATATTATATGCTGAGTGTGGTAAATCATAATAAAATCCATACTTTATTAATCATAACCCATTTGGTATATATAGTACTACAAACCAAATCTTAATTCAATCTAGAATCATAAATACTATAGAACTCTACCAAATAAACCAACAATCCTATTAGTCAACTACCAAATAACTAAGATACTACTAAATAAATGATATTCCAACACTGAGTCTTAAATGACACTCGAAGATAGTGCCATGTCATTGAGCATGCATGAAATCTAATTTTAAATATAGTCTAATCCAACATTGTATTTTCTTTTATCTTTATGGTTTGTATATATTACTTTTTTTGAAGCTACAGATACCCGAGGATAGTTTTATATGTAGAATGCCTTTTTAGTCAATTCATTGCTTCTAAATACCTAACTGATTATGGCTTTAAAATGCTTATGTATCTTTATTTGATAATTTCAGGTCAGAGATGTGCAGCTGATAATGGATCGGAATACCAGGCGCTCCAAAGGAGTTGGGTAATTGTTGCTTTTCTGGATGAGTGCTGGGTCCCTTTTCCCTAGTTAATTTTGTGTAATCTGGTTTTCTTTTAGTTACAGTATTACATAGTTTATTCTCATCAAATTTCTGTTCAGTCAGAGTTGTCTTCCTAAGACGGCAGCGGTGGGGTCGGGGTGGTGCAGGGGAGGGAATCTTGTGATAGGGTGTTGGTGCTGATACCTCATGATATTTCGACCTTTCAAGTCAATGTTGAAAAAATGAACTGTATGCCATCTTCATTGAAGTAGGGTGATTCACTTTGTACTAAAGGATGCATTTTGACATTGTCATAATTATCTATGTCATGTTTTAATGGATTTTATCCTTCAGTTCTACCTAATGCAAATTCTTAACATGTTTGATGCCCTCACTTGTTGCCAGCATTTTAAGTACTGTTATGCTGCTGCAGATACATTGAATTTTATGACTCGATGTCTGTTCCGATGGCAATAGCTCTATCTGGCCAGCTTCTTCTAGGTCAGCCTGTCATGGTTAAGCCGTCAGAAGCTGAAAAGAATCTTGTCCAGTCGACAGCTGATAAGGGTCTTGGGTCATCAACTGGGGAGGCTAGAAAATTGTATGTTGGGAATCTACCGATAACCATTAAAGAAGATCATGTTCGCCAGGTGTTTTTTTTAAGCTTGAGATTATGTACTTTCATGTTACAGATCAGATAATCTAAATAGCCACATTTTTTTACCAATAAACCTTACCTTCACTATCTTCTTTGGATGTTGACAACAAAATATCAGACATTCAATTTTTTTCCTATAGGTATTTGAATCATTTGGAACTGTTGAGCTGGTGCAGATGCCTGTTGACCCGGGAACTGGGAATTGCAAAGGTTATGCTTTTGTGCAGGTGACTCATTTTTCACTCATATTTGCAAGGACATTAGTTCTTTTTAATTGGTAATGCATGTGACATTTCGTTCCTGGCAGTTTTCTAGTCTTGAGGATGCAAAGGCTGCAGAAAATTTAAATGGGCAATTGGTGATTGCAGGTCGAGCCATTAAGGTGATGAGACTTATAGTTTTGTCCTCATCATTTAGTATTTTCACTCACTTTTTCCGTTTATTATTATTATTATTATTATTATTATTATTATTATTATCATTTTTTCTATCGTTTTTACTTGTTTGCACGAAATTTGTATATGTGGACATTTGTTTTTGGATAACCAGTGTCCGGAACCATTTTTGGGCCCGACTAATCCATGAGATTCATGTAAAGTGCCCCTCCACATAGCATTTGCTTGGTTAGTTAGTATTAATAAATGGCCATTGTCAATTATATGTGGGAGGATTGTCTCATGTAAGCTTTCCTCAATTTATAGGTGTCTGCCGTTGCAGATCAAGCTGGTATGCAAGAAGCTGGTGCAAAAATTGCTGATCTTGATGATGATGAGGGCACTGGCTTGGTTAGTCAGTATTAATGATCTATTTTCACTATGAAAAACTCTTCACTCTTGGGTCTTTGTATATACATAAAAGTTTTTGTTTTCACAAAGATATTCAGATACTGAGTTAACTGTCGTTTACTCATCCTCCAGGGTATGATCGAGCTATACTTACATTTGCTGCATATTTACTATACTTGCCATCTTCTATCTATATGTTGTTGTTGTATATAGGGTATATTGCACAGCATCTTTGTGTTCCTTCTTCTCATCTCTTGTTGACTCTGTCTTTCACTCAAATACTGGTCATGTTGTCACATGTTGCCAGTCATTGAATGCTCATTCTCGAGCTCTTCTTATGCAAAAGTTGGATCGTACTGGAACTGCTTCAAGGTTTGGTAAATCTTCTTTCGAGATTGCTTATGGGACTCGTGCTATTTTGTGTTACATCAATTGCTCCTTCTGCAGCATCACAGGTTCAGCTGTGGTGCCACTTCCTGGACAAGTTTCTGTTCCAGTGCTTCCTGTGTTAGCATCTGCAGATCTCTCTGTGCCTGCTCTTTCCAGTGCTTCTTTAGGTATCGATAGTGTGCCCAGTGCGTGCTTATTGCTTCAGAACATGTTTGATCCGAACTCAGAGGTTAGAAGAAGAACATATTCTACTGTCTGTCCCTTCTCTTACTGCCACTCCAATCCAACATGCACTTTTCATTGCAGGCTGAGCCAGAATTTGATCTGGACATAAAGGAAGATGTTCAGGAGGAGTGTTCAAAATTTGGAAGGCTAAAGCATATCCACGTGGAGAAGTATGTTATCTATCCCGTGTCTGGAGCTCTGTACTATTAGTCATTTATATTATACTTTTCACGGGGCCCCCTCGACTGATCTTATATTGTCCATTTACCATATTCTGATGCACATCTCACATCTTCGCTTCCGACTAGGAACTCTGCTGGTTTTGTATACCTACGGTTTGAAGATACTCAAGGTGCGACTGCTGCAAAAAGCGCCCTACATGGTCGATGGTTTGCTGGAAAGATGATCACTGCAACGTTCATGGTACCCACTTTGCATTTGAAATTCTGCCCCATTGGATCCCATGTGTTTTTACGCAAGGCTTTTCATGTTTTTGATGCAGGCACCCCTGGACTATGAAGCTAAATTTCCTGATAGCCGCTAGAATGGTTGTGACTGGTCGGAAAGATCGAACAGCCCTTTGCCGTTGCGGGTTGCGTGGATGGTTTAATGGTGATATAGTGATCGTGTTCGTGATGTAAACTCGAATTTGACACTCAATTAATTGCTTGAATGGATTTGTGGGACAAGGGAGCAGCAAAAGCCAAGGATATAGGACACACAAGTGACAGAAATTCGCTGTTAATTTATTTGTTTCGAATGGAAAAAATAATCGTGGATGACAAAATGACAAGTCCTTTAATCAGGTTGAAGAGAGAAAAACTCACTGCTCTGCAAGCCAAATATTGGCATAAAAGCAATATTTTGGAAGGCCTTTAATCAGGATTTTATCTGGATCGAAAAAGGATCTAGAAGTCCACGGCCCTGCCATACAATACCCTCGGGTTAACGAGATGTTATGTTATGGTGTGATACTGTGATTGATGTCGCGTAAGCAGTTTCAAAATTCGGTGATACTCTTTTTCAGTTTTCTCATTGAACAGTGTGCGGTGCTTGATTTTATTGGATTTGATAAACAAGGTCTTCTTTTATTTTGTTGTGTTTTACAATGTGTGTTTCACGTACGTCTTATACTACACAATGAATAGGAGATACTAGTTGTTGATGGAGAGGAATTTATGAGGTAAGTCACAATCTTGTGTATTTAATTCCTTTTCATCATGTCCATATTCTAACATTCCCATCAAGTTGGATAGTCGGATCACCGATACCCAATTTGTCTAGTGTCTCATGGAACACTTTGCATGTAACTGCTTTTGTTAAGATATTTGCAAGTTGAGCCTCCGACCGTATAAATGGTAATTGGATAGCCCCATCATCAAGTTTTTTTTGATGAAGTGCTTATCCACTTCAATGTGCTTTGTTCTATCATGCTGAACTGGGTTTCTTGAGATGTTGATTGTTGCCATGTTGACACACATCAATGGTATAGCATATGATATTGAGACACCGATCTCAGTCAGTAATTTCTTTAACCAAAGAACTTCGGTCAGCCCACGAGCAATACCTCTGAATTCTACCTCAGCACTAGACAATGCTACCACTCTCTGTTTCTTACTTCGCCATGTCACGAGGTTCCCTACAACTAGAGTAAAATACCCAGAGGTAGATCGTCTGTCTGTTTGACTTCCTGCCCAATTAGCATCTGTATAGGCACATAGGTCGAGGTGGCCATGTTTCTGGAAAAATATCCCTCGTCCAGCAATACCTTTCAAATATCGTACACTATGTATGTAGCATCCATGTGTTCTTCCTACGGTCTTTGCATAAACTGTCTGATTACTCCCACAGCATATGATATATCAGGTCTGGTATGTGAGAGGTAAATCAACTTCCCTATCAGACGTTGATATTGTTCCTTATTGGCCATAGCAGTAGCTGTATCAAGACCTAACCTATGATTAGCCATCATTGGAGTGTCTGCTGGCTTACAATCCAACAATCATGTCTCAACAAGAAGATCGAGTATATATTTCCTTTGCCAGATGAATATTCCCCTAGATGATCTCAATGCCTCAATCCCAAGAAAGAATTTAAGCCTTCCAACGTCTTTCATCTCAAACTCTGCAAATAAGTCTGATCGAAGATTTTGAATTTCTTCAACATCGTCCCCAGTGATCACCATATCATCAACATAGATAATAAGGCATGTAACTAGCTTTCCTCTGTGCTTCAGGAACAAGGTATGATCGACATTACTTTGACTGTATCCATTCTGTTTCATAGCCACTGTAAAGCATCCAAACCTTGCTCGTGGGGACTGCCTCATGCCATACAAGGCCTTTTTTTAACAAACACACTTCATCCTTTTGAAACATTTTCAAGAACCCAGGAAGTGGTTCCATATATATTTTTTCTTCTAAATCACCGTGAATAAAAGCATTTTTTACATCGAATTGATGCAATGGTCAGTCTCGATTAGTAGCAATAGAAAACAATACTCTAATAGTGTCGATTTTGGCTACAGGAGAAAAGTCTCGAATTAGTCACTACCATATGTTTGAGTATATCCATTGGCTACCAACCGAGCCTTATATCGTTCAATCGTACCATCTGCCTTTCGTTTGATGTTGAACACCCAGCGATACCCCACAGGACGTTTATCAAGTGGTCGCTTGCATTTCACCAATGTATTATTCTTCTGCAGGGCAGTCATTTCAGTATTCATTGCATCTCACCACTCTGCCTGTCCCTATGCTTCATGTATTATTTTTGGTACCCGATCAGAATAAACTGCTGCCATAAACAAATGAGCTGAGGGAGAGAGATACTCCTCCTGGATAGATCAGCCACTGGATATCTAGTTTGTCTTGCTACATGCTCTGGTTCATATCGCTTAGCAGGTATCCCCTGTTTTGCCGTGGAGGCAAGACATATCTGCTTTCACTCTCAAGTGATCCTTCTGAAATGTTAGGCATAACGGTACCAAAAACAACTTTCTTAGTTTCAGGCACAGAATCAGAATCAGGAGAAGTACGTACCTCAGGATCCGCAGACGGTGGTACTATTGGAGTGGCAGGTGAGACAGGAGACTGTACTATGTCAGGTTCCTTGGCAGAAGGCATTATATCAGCACTTTGTAATAACCAACTTAGTGACTCAACTGTTGTAGTATGATCCTTCCCCGATCACTAGAGTTGGTATGAACGTAGTAGTACTCTGTTTCTAGAAAATGACAATCCATAGTGCTATACAGGCGTCGAGTACCACGACGATAGCACAAATATCCTCGCTTGTGAATACCATAACCAACAAAGACACATTTGAAAGCACACAGATCAAGTTTGCTTCGTTCAGATTTGGGAATGTAAACATACACAGAACAACCAAAGATTTTTGGTGGAAGAGTGAGAACAGATGGGATCTCAGCTAGTGTAGCCAACGTCTAGAGAGGGCTTGTAAGGTTAAGGGCTTTGGTGGGTAAACGATTGGTGAGATAAACGGCTGTTGCAATGGCCTCGGGCCAGAAAAAACTTGGAACTTTGGATTCAAGCATTATGGCTCGGGTAATTTCAAGAAGCAACCGATTTTTTCGTTCAACTATACCATTTTATTCGGGGGTATGAGGACAGGTGGTTTCATGGATAAGTCCATTTGTGCGGAAAAAAATGATGCATAGATTGATTTACAAATTCTCCACATTGTCTGACCGAAATATACGAATGTTCTGATGAAACTGGGTTTTGATCATGGTATAAAAATCAATAAACTTCTGACATACTTCAGACTTGTGAGTAAGGAAATATACCCAGGTCATACGGGTGCAATCATAAATAAATAATAGAAAATATCGGTAACTACCAAGGGAAGACCCCGGAGCAGGCCCCCACACACCCCAATGAATCAGAGAAAAAATGGAACTGGTACGAGTATTATTCAACAAGTACGAAGTACGATGTGTTTTTGCCAAACAACATATTTCACAATCCAGTGATTTATTATGCAAAAATAAATGCGGAAGCACCGATTTAAGATAACCGTCAGAAGGATGTCCAAGCCGACGGTGCCACAACCACCATTGTCAATCACAGGAACTGGATACCTTCATAACTTTGCTCGATCTAGTCATATCATCGACATAGTACAACCCGTCCTGCTCAGTGCCACGCCCAATAATCTCCCGCGTCTGAAGATTCTGTAGGATACAAAAATGTGGGTAAATTAGGACACGACAATTGAGTTCCTCAGTAACATGACCGACTAATAACAATTTGCAAGAGAGCGACAGAACATAGAGACAATTTTTTAAGGTCAAAGAAGGGAAGACATGAATTGTCCTACTTCCAGCAACTGGTGATATACCACCATTAGCAGTGTGGATAAACCTTTTTGTAGGAGCATGTTGGTGAATAATATCTGTAGCAGCATTCGTCATTGTGTCGGTGGCCCCACAGTCAATTAACCATCGAGAATCCATTGAATTAGGAGTGTCCCAGGTTGTATAGGTTTCAGAGGCAAAATCAAAACACCCGGGATGGAAATATTTTGGTTGAGAAAAAATTGGGGTATTTTTTAGTTTTCAAACAATATTTTTGGCTGTTCGTTTTTGTCTGGGTTTGAATGGTAATTTCAGAAATATGAGGGTGTGAATTAGTAATTTGGGAACTCCGTGGTGGTTGTATTGGAAATTCGGATTTTGTCTGGGTGCAATTGGAGTTTGTTGGTTTCTGCTGGGTGTGTATGACAGTTTCGAAAAAAGGAGGGACCACGCTGCAAGGTCTGAAGTTGGACGG
Organism: Pinguicula moranensis; assembly: GCA_028565015.1. NCBI lineage: Eukaryota > Viridiplantae > Streptophyta > Magnoliopsida > Lamiales > Lentibulariaceae > Pinguicula > Pinguicula moranensis. The sequence goes on along the minus strand of JAOWBN010242843.1, from coordinate 527 downwards.
GGAGCTGGCAGCAATAGTAGAAAGCTGTGGGGACCATGTCGCAGAACTTGACAAACTCAGGGACTTATCTAAAAAATTCGAAAAAAATGAGGGATTTATGGAAAAATGTCCACCTGCAGATTGCGAATGCTCGAGATTTTTTGATTTTTCTGACTGTTCTCCGGAAACTACTACTGCTCCTCCAAAGCCAGTGGGCTGGTCGCCGCCGCGGGTGTTGGAGACCTCCGAGTTTTCCACGGAGGCGGCAGCCTCCCCCCACGCCGGGTTTTATCCTTGAAAAAACAATCGGGATATCCGATTGTTTTGAAGCACCGTTTCGTAGTGTGACCCAATTTCTCGCACTTCGTACACCATAGCTTTGATTTGTCAAGATCTGGTGTCCGGGATGATGATTTGGCCGGAGGACGGCCAGAATCTGATCGGGATTTCACCACCAAGCCGCTTCCAATTCTGTTCGTTATTTCGCCGAAACCGCCGTGTAGACATGCCCGGGCCGGGCCGCCCGGCCCGGCCCGCCTGGGCCCTCC
>JAOWBN010242832.1:0-11980 GCA_028565015.1 Pinguicula moranensis | reverse complement strand
AAGTAAGTGCGTATACTATGATAATTGTACCCTTCCACTATCGTTTTCAGCCCTCAGAACTGTGCAATCCCGTGCCCCGAGGGCACGGGCAATATTCTAGTAGTGACTAGAAGTAGACTTTTTGGAGTCTCAATATCCAGCAAAGTCACTGTCCACATAAGCAAAAATATTCAGAGTAGAGTTTCTCTTTTGAAAACACAGTCCTAAATCACAAGTGTCAGTTAGGTATCTCACAGTCCTTTTCAAAGTATTCCAATTTTCAAATCCAGGTTTTGGCATAAACCTATTTAATAAAGAAACAACAAATGCAATGTCAGGTTTAGTGATAACCATTGTATACATCAATGAACAAAGTAAGTTAGCATAAGGTATTTTATCCATTTTATCAGTTTCAGAAGGAGTAGTAGGACATTGTTCCTTAGACAGTTTAAAATGTGTTGCTAGGGACAAAGAAACAGATTTGCACTTGTTTAACAAAAACTTCTTAAACAGCTTTTGCATATAGAAATATTGATGTAATTTCAACGTTCCTAACTCCCTATTTCTAACAATTTCCATTCCTAATATCTTTATAGTTTCCCCTAAATTCTTCATTTCAAACTCAAAACTTAAAAGCACATTTCAATTTCTCAATTTAAGATTTTGATCGACTTATTAGAAGCATACTATTCACATAAAGAAGCAAAAATATTTCAAAATCAGGAGAATCCATAAAATACAAACAAGAATCATAGCTATTTCTTTTAAAACCTAAATTCATCATGGAGGAATCAAATCTTTTATACCATTGTCAAGGGGCTTGTTCTAAACCATATAAAGATCTTCTTAACAAGCACACATAATCAGATCAGGTTTGATCTAAATAACCAAGAGGTTGTTCCATGAATATTTCCTCTTCCAACTCCCCATTTAAAAAAGCAGTTTCAACGTCTCTCAAGTTCAAGATCTAGACATGCAACATAAGAAAGCATAACTCTAATTGTTTTATATTTCACAACAGTTGAAAAAATTTCAATGTAATTGATTCCCTCCCTTTGGGAAAATCCTTCAGCTACAAGTCTAGATTTAAACAAACTCGGATCAAAAAGCAAAACTATCTCTTTAACTTTATATATCACTTACAACCTATAATTTTCTGATTTTTAGGCCAAGGTGCCAAGTTCCAGATTTTATTCTTTTTAAGAGAATTCATTTCTTCAACCAGGATAATTTTCCATTTTTCAGAATTCTCACAAGTAATAGCAGAATTATAAGTTTCAAGTTCAAAAATTGCAAGATTATCACCAATAAAAAATGCATAATCAATTAACTTAGCAAAATTCACATATCTGGCACGTATTTTCTTATTCCTAAACCCTTTACTGGGGGCAATGGTATGTGAGGTGGAAGGTTGGGACTAATCCCATGGAAGCTGATCATGTTATGAGAAATACTAAATTTCTTTAGGTTTCTCAGATTGGACAGGTTCCTGTGAGGGAAGTTTTCTATCCAGCTCCACCTGTATTGGATCTTCCTTTGACTCTACCTCAATTGATGTCTCAGCATAAATTACAGGCAAACATGAAAAATCAAAATCATTAAAAATAACATCCCTGCCAATAAAGATTTCCACACCAAGCACACTTCTATCCCATAGTCTATAGCCTTTAGTCTCTTCTTTGTATCCAAAAAAAATACTTTTAGTATAACGGGGTTTCAATTTAGCAGACCTGGCATGTGCATATGTTGCACACCCAAATACCCTCCAATTAGCCAGATCTTGGTATCTGTCGGACCAAACAATCTTAGGGCAAAGTCTAAAGAAGTTGAAGGACTTCTATTGGTTAGATAGACAGTCGTGCTCAGTGTCTCTCCCCGAAAAGTTTTTTCAAACCCGAATTTACAAGCAAGCATTTCACTTTATCAAGCAAAGTTCTATTCGTGCGTTCAGCTACCCCATTCTGCTGAGATGTATATCTCACAGTTTTATGCCTAGTTATTCCATTTTCAGAGCACATATTATCAAAAGCATAATTGCAAAGTTTCAAGCCATTATCAGTTCTAAATTTTTTTAATCCTTTTATCAATTTGATTTTCAATCAAGGTTTTCCACTCTTTAAACTTTATACAAGTTTCATCTTTAATACGTAACAAAAAGACCCAGACTTTTCTACTAAAGTCATAAACTAAGGACAAAAAGTACTTAGCACCACTATGAGTAACAACAGGACCCCACAAGTTAGCATGAAAATATTCAAGGATAGACTTAGAAAAATGATGCCTTTTGAAAACTTAAGTCTGTGTTATTTACCAAGTACACATGCTACACAAAAATCTATATCAACAATAGCATGCTTCCATAAAGAGCCTATAAAATGCAACACTTTTAAGCCTTTCATGCTCATGTATCCTGTTCTAAGAAGCTACATTTTTGAATTTTCAGAATCAAAAGAGGCCAATGCACAGTTATCAACATATTCAATATATCTACCATCTAAAAAATAAAGTCTGTTCTTTCTAGTAGCAGTTAGAACAGATTTTTTAGATCTGAAAGAAGTTAGCACACCATTTCCAACATAAAATGAGCAACCATATTCTTTGAAAGCTCCTAAAGAATTTTTTTTTTTTTTTAAATAAGGAATGTATCTCACATTGGTCATACTAACATGCTTTTCACCATGAACATGCAAATTCACAGTCCCAGTACCCTCTACATAACATACATTGTGATTACCTATGTATACTACCCAATTTTTATGTGAAACGCACATGTGCCCTCATAAAAATTGAAGAAACATAGGACTGTCACTAACAGCATGCACTTTAGACAAATAAGAAGGAACATAAAGTACTTCACTAGCACATCATCATAAGTTTTAATAGTTGAAGTAGTAACATTAGACTCAGACTGACGCTTCTCATTTTGTTTTAATTTAAAACAGTATGTGATAATATGACCAAGCTTCTTACAGTACCTACAATAAACTTCTAATTTTTCATTTGCATGCCCAGGTGCAAAATCATTTTTGGTTGGATTGTCTTTACTGTTACCCTTGTCATTTCAATCTTTTTTATTCTTATTACTATTCTGATTTTTACTAGACTCATATTTCACATTGGCATACAAAGCATTCAAAGTTTTCCTTCTGTTCTTAAGTTCTAACTCCCTAGATTACAAACCAGTCATGATAGTTTCAAGTTTGGGAACAATTTCCTAGTACAGTAATGTAGTTTTGACCACAAGAAAATCATTAGTGACATAATTCATAAGAATCATAGCAATGAACATCAAGATCATGATTAGTTCCTTTCAAAATGTGACACAGTTTGAAAAACTCATCTAGATTTTCATCTATAGACCTTGCAGAGTCCATTTTAAAAGCAAATAGCGACCCTTTCACTTTAATCAAATTGGTAGCAAATTTAGATGCATATAACGAATTCAACTTGTTCCAAAGAGTTATTAGATCCTCATCTACATCAATTTTTCTAATAACAGAGTCAGATAAGTTCAAGATAATCAGGTTGTAGGCTTTTTCTTTAATTTCATCCGCATTTTTCTTGACATCTTCAGGCCAAGTTTTAATGTCCTCTCTAAGAGCATAGTGCACTTTATTATGTGATAGGATAGGTTTCATTTTTCTAGACACAGTACTAAATTCAACTTTACCATCGAACATGGAAACTTCAATCCTGATTGACATGTTTTTCTACTTAGATCACAAATGGATCAAAAACAGATCACATGATAACTTCAACAGATCTTAAATCTCAACCACCAACATATTTGACCACAGGATGAATAGTGTAACAAACTGTTACCTTGTTCAGAATGTAGAGGGTGTAAGGAAGAAAAGAAAAACAGAGAAAGAAGTTGCTTCAGGCGTTAGATGCAGATTAGAGGAAAACTCAGCTATTTCATCCTTACCCAAAATGTGTACAGGTGACATATTTATAGCCTGTCGGCTAACTACATCTAACTTCCTAGTTATTTTCCTCTAACTACACGTTTATCTAACTAAACAACAACTAGCACAAGTCTTCATATATTACAACAGGTGTTCTGGACGTGTCATCTAGCAACCTTGTCTGTCCATTCTTACCCGTTTGCCGCTTCATTCTCTCTTGTCTTCTTCTGTTCGTTGTCCAACTTGGTATGACGTAAGGACCTTTGACAGTTAGGTTCGTTACAAATAGATCAGCCAATATATAGTCAAATGCGAAGGCTACAAGCCTCAGAAAACTATAAATCACAATGTTCAGAGAATATGTAGTGGCTACAAGTCTCAAGTTGTGCACAACAGTGACACACTGCGCAAGGATAAGACGCAGAAGATCCAAACTAGCAATTCTATAAGTATATTAACTAAAGAATTTTAAAAAAAAAAGATAGAGGTAAGAGTTGTACCAGAACCCTAACTTCGCTAGGGTTCTGAGTCCAAAAATTCCAGATCCGACCAATTTTCTCGATTCACTTTGATTGCACCATTGTTAGGATTTTGCCGGATTCGGACACTCCAAGACTTAGAAGAAATTACCAGTATTTTCAAAAAGAAACTTTGTAATAGAAATAAAGTTGCAGAAAAAAGTAAATAAGAAATGATGTAAGATCAGTGGTTCACCAAATGTTTAGATTTTGGGTAGTGAGCTCCGAAATCGGATGTTCTTGTAGCTTGTGTTACTTCACTAAAATAGAGTCAACAACTTCCAAGTACAGATCTCAAACGAAACCCTCTCAGAAAATCTCTTCACAACGACAAATAGGCGCCGAATAAAGCGTCATAATAGATCACCAGAACGCTATTTCAAAAATAACTAAACAAACGTCTAAAGATAAAGAAATAAACTAGAGAACTAGAAGTTCCTAAAAGAAAATCGAGAGAAAACGAACTAGGGTTTTTGGGAAATCAGAAAATAATGTCGAAACTGTTGACGTAGGCGACGTAAGCAAGCTTATATACTTCGGGCTAGTTCAGATTTTGACCATAGAATTTGATTAATCCAGTTATTAGCATTAAGTCCCCATAAGTCTGCATATCACCCTTTGGATCACTTTTTGGAATCAATGGTGTCGATGCTTTGTTTTCACCACTTAAAGATGTTCGTTCGTTTGGTGTCAGAGATCAGATTCGTTCGACCGTTTGACTTCAGCTTTCCCAAGAAGCTCCTATCTTGTATCGTTAGATCATAAATGTGTTGGAAGGCTGTGATGATTTCAACGATTTGATTTCAGCTTACTCGAGAAGCTTTAAGGTCGAGGTTATAACATAGTAACTCATACGTGGCACATCCAAAACCATCAGATTCAGTACACTTTAATAGCACGAATCGTTTCATTTGATTAGGGATGTTTTGACTCGCCCAATAGAAATTTATTCCAAAAGAATAAAATAATTAGAGTTAACCGTCCCAATTTTGGGTACAATTTTCAGTTCCACATTTGTCTAGGAGTTCGAATACAAATATCCCACATTCCACCGGTGATCGCCTCCAATCTCCGCTGCAGATTTCTGCTGGAATTTTCTTGTGAGCATGAAACCAGCTCCAAGTGGAGTACTTCACCTTCTTCATTATCTCCTCCTCTGTATGATCGGATCTCAATTTTCAAGCCTCACTCGATTTTTGCATTTCCATACCTCCCAGATTACGCAGAGCCGTTCATCTAGATCTCAGCCACGCTTCGATTTATGTTGGTGGCGATGTGCACTCCTAGATTCGTGACTAGGTTTACATGGGCAACGAACGTCAGCCCCAGCCATCCTTAGAACTCCATCCAAATTTCTATCATTTTTGAGCATCCAGCAAAGAAATGATCAGTTGTTTCTAAATCCTGTGAACTTAATTTGCATTGCATTTCATCTACTTGTATTGATATGCCTTTGCGTATTAGATTTTTCGTGGTTGCAATTCGGTTCTGGAGCAACCTCCAACCAAAAGCTGCTATCTTCAATAGGATAGTTGCAGTCCAAACTTTGCTGAGTAATAGTTGTGTTATAGACATAGGTTGGCTTTGTGTATATTGTTTTGTGTAGGCCGATCTGGTTGTATAGCCTTCTGTTGGTTCTGGGATCCATTCCCAATAATCTTCACTTTCTTTCGGTATGAAAGAGTTAAGGAACAGGAAGATTAGTTCCCTCATTTATGTAGATTTCTCTTCTATTATCGGTATGATCCAATTCCAAGTCCATTCCCATACACCATTCACAAGGTTGCCCTTTTCTGCAATATATTCTTCTTGATCAACAGTTAGTCTATATAGGTTAGGAAATTCATATTGTAAGCTTTGTCTGCCTATCCAGTGGCCTCTCCAGAATTTTGTAGTTGTTCCCTCACTGATGCATCTTCTAGTATTTATCAGGAAATAGTTGTGTGTACTGATTAGATAGTGTAAATCCTTCCGCCATTGAGCAAGACTGACTTCTTATAATCTAGTAGTTCATAGAGATGACAGATTCCCCATATCTTTGTATAAAAATACTCAACAGTAGCTGACCCTGTTGATTCGAGACTCTCAATTTCCATCTTCCAACTAGTGATACATTGAATACTTTTAGATCTTTAATGCCTAAGCCTTCATATTCTTTGTTTTGACAAAGGAATTCCTAAGCTATCCACATCATTCTTCTCTGACCAGTTACTTGCCCTCCCTATAAAAACTGTCTTTGCATTTGATTTATCTTCTGAATGACAGTCTCGGGTGCTATGTAGATAAGCTATGTAGATAGATACGTAATAAATATGCAGATTGAGGAGGACTGACTTGATTAGGATCAGACGCCCTCCAAAGCTCAAGTTTGTTTTCCCATTTTTGTAGTCTAGCGCTTATAGTATCCAGCACCAGTTTCCACATTGCAGCTTTCTTGGACTCTATCCAATTGGAAGTCCAAGATATTTGAATGGCAAATCTGTTATGGTGCAATGCCGAGAACCTGAAGCAATGGAACAATGCCGAGAACCTGAAGCGATGGAACAATGTCGTCTTATTTCTGTGGTAAAGTGGAGAAGAAAGACTTGTTATAAAGATTTGGAACTCGGACGAGGACTTCTATGGATGAGGGGACCAAAATTTATTTGATGAAAGCTAGCGGAAGCTATGAAGGTGAAAATCGCATTCACTGCTATAAAAAGCATTTTGAAAATCGACCTTGAAAAGAATGCAGCTTTCCTGGAGGTGAAAATCACATTCACTCCAAGAATGTTGCTTGTCTAGGGGAGGTGAGTTTGGGCAACACCTTATTTAGTCTGTTTGCCATATTTTTTGAACTTTGTACGCAGAGGTAAGCATTTGGACCGGACCGGGCTAGACGCTCCAGGCCCGGCCTGCCTACTTGCCTAAAAATGGTAACGGGCCCGGCCCGCCTCATTTTTTTGTCGTGTTGGGTGGCCCAATCCACCAGTTTAGTAAAAATAATAAAAAAAATTTAAAAATCCGGGCTGCCCCATTTTGTAAATGGACTAGGTTGTCCTGAACCATTTGTAAACAAGTAGGGCTGAATTTTCACCTGGCTCGCCTGTTTGCCTACCTCTATTCGTATACACTATTTATTATTGCACTAGGCTCGTAATCTTCCAATTTAAGTGCATGTGTAACCTTGGGTGCCAAAGTTATGAACGTGTAGTTCAGACCCTTAATTTTTATTATTTTGCCCATTTTTTGTAATCCACTTGAAGGGTATATAAGACACATTTTCATGGTGTGTGTCTGCAAGGTTAGACACAAACAAATCAAACAGAGCAGAGAGAGAAAAGTTGTTCCACTTTTACAGCGCAATTCTGTATTTGTTGACGATCGGAAGTCCAAACGTGGTTTGATTGGCTTGAAAATTTTAATGGAGTCATAGGACTCACCAAACTTCATTTTGACCGAAGGAGATCTAATTCTAATGGCCAATTATAAGTTATTTATTTCGGAACAGACTGTTGTATAGTGATTCTAATGCCTTCGTTGTATTGTTAAGGGCTAGATATCAGTTGACGTATTGTGTACTCTTGCTATATATTTTGGTGATAGTGGATTTGGTTAGACCTAAGGGTCTCGTGATTTTTACCTCTTCATATCGAATGAGTTTTCCACGTAAATCCTAGTGTTGTTGTATAATCGTTTTCATTGTTAATTTGTTGATATCTCCACATTTGGTACTAACTATTTGTGCTTCTAACAAATTCTTGCAGATTGGAAAGGTGTGATTATTTTTGTTGTGCTTAATTAGTTTACTCTTTGTTTGGATAACTGATTGAATTACTTTATTTGTGACATTTCTCCCATCAGAGTTGTATAAAAGCTCCAGGATGGCGAGTTTTGATTTGTTGAAACTATGGAGACAAATACTAGTAAGATAATTTCGTTGAATGACATGAATTATCACATTTGGAATGGTAAAATGAAAGATCTTCTATTTGAAAAAGGTATGCATCTACCTGTGTTTGCTTTAGATAAGCTAGCATCCAAAAAGGATGAAGAATGGGATTTCGAGGATCGACAAGTTTGTGGTTTTATCAGAATGTGGGTGGATAACAATGTTCGTAATCTTATTGCATACGAAACAAATGCAAAGACACTGTGGAATACACTTAAAAAGTTGTATGCTATCAAGACATGTAACAACAAATTATACTTATTGAAGCAATTGATTAATTTGAGGTACTCTGAGGGTGCACTTATCTCTAATCATGTGAATGAGTTTCAATGTATATTAGATCAACTGTCTAATGTTGGAGTTACCTTTGAAGATGATATACTTGGTTTATGGTTGCTTAATACTTTACCTGACTTGTGAGAGACATTTCGGGTCTTACATACAAATTTTACTTTTGATGGAAAAATGTCCTTCGATTATGCAAAAATTGGAATTTTCTCAATGAAGAGATTAGAAAAAAAAATTCAGGGTTCATCGCTGCAGACTGAGGTCTTTGTTACAGAGCAGGAAGGGACATCAAAATAGAGGTCAGAGTAATAGAGAAAAAAAAGTAGAAGCAAGTCCTGCTACAATGATATTGAGTGTCATCACTGCCACATGAAGGGTCACATCAAGAAAAAAAAATTGTTGGGAGTTGAAAAATAAAAAGAATGAGAACAAGAAAAATTAAGATAAGTCTAAATAAAGTAATATTGATCGTGTTGGTGCTGCTAGAAGTGTTGAACTTGTTATTGTTTATTATGATTGTGATATTAATTTGGTCTCTTCTGATACAAGCTGGATTGGTGATTCATGTGTTGCAGTCCATGTTACTCCTAGAAGAAATTTTTCAGCACTTATATTGCAAGTGACTTTGGTTAATTGAGAATGGAAACAATGGTCTTGCTAAAATTATTGGCATTGAAAATGTTCGTTTGAAAGTGAACAATGACTCTACAATGGTGCTTAGAGGTTTTAATCATGCTCTGATGTTTGGTTGAACTTGATTTTCATTGAGAAACTTGATGATGATGGTTATAGTAACAATTTTGTTGATGGAAAATGGAAACATAGCAAATGGTCCTTGATTTTGGCTAAAGGTTCAAAGTTGAAGACAAAATTGTATTTGTTGCAAGCTTCAATTTCAGATGACTCGGTGAATGTGGTTGAAAGCAAAGCTCACCAGAATTGTGGGACAAGAGGTCATATCAATAACACGGGATTTGATAATTTGGTAAAGAAAAATGTTCTTCCAAGTGCCAAAAATTCTAATTTTGAAAAGTGTTTTCATTGTCTTGAAGGAAACAGAATCAAGTATCTTTCAAAACTAATCCCCCTCACCGGCAATCAAATTTGTTGAATTTGGTTCATTCATATGTTTGTGGTCCTTTGAAGGTAAAAACTAATAGTATCTTATTTTTTGACTTTTATTGATAATCACTCCATGAAACTTTGGCTCTATACCTTGAAGACCAAAGATCAAGTGTTTGACAAGTTCAAGGAGTTTCAAGCTTTAGCTGCATGGCAGAATAGAAAGAAAATGAAATGTATCAGGACAGACAATGATGGTGAGTACCGTGGACCATTTGAGGAATATTGTAGGCAACAAGGGATCAGACACCAGAAGACGCCTCCCAAGACGCCTCAATTGAATGGTTGGCTGAAAGAACGAACAGAACATTGATAGATCATGTCAGATGCATATTACAGGAGTCGAAGCTTCCATAATCTTTTTGGGTGAGGCTTTATATATTGCCACTTATGTTATTAATCTAATTCTTGTTGTTGCTTTGCAGGGTGATGTTTCAGAAAATGTTTAGCTGGAAAGAACACCTCTTATGATCATTCGATGGTGTTTGGTTGCAAAACTTATGTTCATATTGCTAGAGATGAGAGGTCAAAATTAGATGCCAAGACAAGGCAAAGCCTCTTCATCGGATATGAGCAAAATGAGTTTGATTATAAATTGTATGATCCAATTGAGAAGAAGGTCATGCGGAGCCATGACGTGGTGTTTGTGAAAACTAGACTATTGGTAATTTTGAGAATGTAGAGAAATCTGATTCTCACTCTCAATATGATCTCATTGATGTTGATTCAATCTCTATACCACATTTGCCTACTACAGTTGGTGGTGATACAGTTGGAATTGACGTGCAACATGAAAATTTTGCTGATGGTCAGTAAGATAATAACTTGCATAATCCTACAGAAGGTCCACAAGAGATAGGCAATAGTCTACCAAATATCCTTCAAGTGTGTATGTGCTCTTGACTGATGGGGGAGCCTCTGAATGTATTAAAGAAGCTATGGAAAGTGTAGACAAACAGAAATTGTTTGATACAATGAATGATGAGAAGAAATCTTTATATGACAATCATACTTTTTCGTTTTTGTCATTACCGTAAGAGAGTTTTAAAGAACAGGTGGGTCTACAGGCTTTAGCAGGAAGAAAACACTTCCAAACCAAGGTACAAGGCAAGATTGGTCGTTAAGGGTTTAAGTAAGAAAAATTGAGTTGATTTTGATGAGATTTTTTCACACATTGTGATAATGTCGTCAATCCGGGCTGTGTTGGGAATAGTTGTAAGCTTTGACTTAGCGATTGAGCAAATGGATATGAAGATTGATTTTCTTCATGGTGATTGAATGAAGAAATTTACATGAAACAATCAGAAGGGTTTAGGGTGAAAGGCAGAGAGAATTATATGTGCAAGTTGAAAAATAGCTTATATGGTTTGAAGCAAGCTCAAGTTTGAATCTGTGATCACGTAACATGGCTACGAAAAGACTACTTGATTTTATTGTGGGTTTGTTAAAAAATTCTCCCCTGATAATTTTATTATCTTGTTGTTTTATGTTGTGATATGCTTATTGTTGGTCAAAGTGCTTCCAGAATTTGTAGATTGAAGTAGGAATTGAGCAAGTCCTTTTACATGAAAGATTTGGAACCAGTAAGAGAATTCTTGGGTTAAGCGTTACTCGAAAGAGAAAAGCAAGGAAGTTGTGGTTAGCATAAGAAATATACATTGAGAAAGTACTTGAGAGATTTCAAATGGAAAAGGCTAAGCCAGTTAGCACTTCTTTGACGATACATATGAACTTGAGTAGCAAACAGAGTCCCTCTACTAATGAAGAGAATGAAGAAATCAAAAATGTTCATTATTCTTCTATTGTTGGTAGCTTGAATGGTATGTACAAGACCTGATTTAGCTCATGCAGTTGGTATAGTGAGCAGATTTATTTCAAAATCAGGAAGAGAGTATTGGAATATAGTTAAGTGAATTTTGAGATATCTTTGTGGCACTCTAGGTTTAAAGCTTTGCTTTGGAGGTGAGAAATCAGTTCTCACATTTTACCCTGATTCAGACATGGTTAGAGATGTTGACACTTTAAGGCCCACTTTCAGGTTCCTAACCACATTTGTAGGGGAAGCTGTTTCTTGACAATCTAGGTTGCAGAAAGGTGTTGCTCTATCTGTAAGATCTCCGAAATCTATACTACGTGTCATGATGCAAAATTTGTGCAGAAGCGTAAACATAAGTGTGTGTTAAGCATACATAACAAAAATTTCAGAGATCTTTTGACTATGGATCTTTGCTAAT
>JAOWBN010242831.1:0-23798 GCA_028565015.1 Pinguicula moranensis | reverse complement strand
AGGAAAATTTTTATAGGACAGTTATAAGACCAGCCATGTTCTACGGGTCAGAGTGTTGGGCCATGAGATTATCTCTGGTGAGGAAGTTTAAAGTGACAGAGATGAGAATGCTGAGACGGATGTGTGGCTACATGCGACTACATAGAATCCCGAATGCAGTTTTTAGGAGTAAGCTTGGGATTGCACCTATCAGTGACAAATTGAGGGCGTGACGATTGCAATGGTTTGGACATTTACATAGAAAACGTATCAATGAGCCCGTTAGGCGAGTTGAAGGGTTCCATGTTGAAGGAAGGCGTGAGAGAGAGAAACCTAGAAGGACGTGGGAGGAGCAGATTCGATTAGACTTAGCAGAATTGAACCTCTTTGAGGACATGACATCTGATAGGACGAGTTGGAAACGACAGATTACAGTTATAGATATTTAGGTCCATACCTGATCGTTGGTGGGTTGTAGTAGTTAGGGTCTCGATGGCACCACATATTGATCTATCTATATGTCTTCTTGTGCTGTATCTATTTACTTTATCAGTTACTTTACTTTATTTACTTTATCAACAATTATATTTCTTTAATGTATTTATTTTTATTTATTTTTTCTTTTTCTTTTTTCATTCTTTTGCGATTTTTATCTCATCCCTCCTATTTTTTATTCTCTTTTATTCTTTTAAAATTTCTTCGAGATAGGGGTCTTTACGAAAACAATCTTTGTATCTCTTTTGGGATAAGGGAATGACTGTGTACATTTTACCCTCCCCAGACCCTGCTACGGACAAAATTTTATTGGGTATGTTTGGTTTGGTTTGATTTATCCTCTAGGGTTCTTCCGATCAATCTAGAAATTCCATTTTGCTAATTGTTATCCCATAGGTTTAGGCACAACTCATAATATTCATGAGCTGACAGATACGTCTATCATAGGTGACCTAGGTCTCCAGTAGAGCCAGTATTTCGGATTTGGAGAGCCATGACACAAACACTGGAGTTAAGGGGACAAATTTGTATTACTTTTTTTTTTTTAAATATCTAGGTGGTGGGGCAAGAAACCCCCCTACCTAGGTCCTAGTTTGTTATAACACTAAATTCAAACCATCTTCCTTCGTTTATAAGAAATAAGGTCTAGATATGCACAAGTTAGACTCAACATATTGATTACATAATCTCTATTTCAATTTCAAAGCCATACAAGAAATGTAGGATCATGTGATTACCATCCTCTTGGGACTTGGCATGGCTTCTTCAGCACTTGGAGCCATGAGCATTTTCAATGTTATGAGCTACGGAGCAATTGGAGACGAAGAGCAGATGATTCACAAGTAATCTCCCATTTGCTTTTAAAAACATGTATAGCTTTCGAAAAATATCTACAAACTGGAGAAGCTTACGGAATACGATGTATACACGAAGTCATAGGAACATTGAATACATTGAGTTTGATAAGATTGAAAGTGAAGAGATTACCGCATGTGAACATAAAATAAAATTCCAGGCATTTCTCAAGGCCTGGAGATGAGCTTGCCAGGCTTGCATACTACTAAATCTACAATCCTTGTTGTTTTTGTTAGCATAGTAGATAAGTTGGGAAGCGCACATGATAAACATGTAAAAGGTAGTGATTCCTAAAATTAAGGGATTATCCCTTATCCGATAATCTCAACTAGATCCATGAGTTCAAGATTTTTAGTCTATAAAGGACATGTACGAAGAACACAAAAATTTATCGAATAAACTCTCAAACTTTCAAAACAATTGTAACTTGGTATCAGAGCATTGGTGATCAAATTGATCCCGTGTTCATAATCTACTGGAACTTATTACCTCCTGCCATAAACCATGACTGGTGATATCATTGATGCTGCCAATGCTGACAACAAATCTATTGCGGCTGCTACCAAAGGATCACTCCCAACAACTGACCATGAGGGGCTACCGAAGGCATCATACATCATCTCTGAGCAGTTCTCCAACCTGCTCAAACAAATACACCCGTTTAAAACCAATCAAATTGTTGAAATCGATTTCAAACTCACAGAACAAAATTACTCCTTGTGGGCTAGATTGATGAAGGTAGGCATTGGCGGCTGGGGGCACCTCAGCCACATCACAGGCAACCCCTTGCCGCCGTCAGCCACGAATCCAGCATTTTCTCAGTGGTAACAGATGGACTTAACAATCTGCTCTTGGATCTTTCATAATATGTACCATGATCTCAAATCTTACTTTGCCGAATACACCACGACGATACGCTCCAAATCTATAATCTTTCGATCAGAGATAGTGATCAAAAGCAAGGAGATGACACATTAGAGAAACTATTCAGTATGTTGCAAAGAATTAGGCGTGAAATTGAAAGGAGACAACCTAATCCAATAAAGAGCGTGCAAAACATCACCCTCTTCAACAGACTTTGGCAGGAAACCTAATTATTTCAGTTTCTGCCAGGAATCAACGACAAGTTTGATTCAATCCTCATGGAGTTGCTTAAGGCATTTTCGTCGCTCTCAGCCGAGACTGCCTACTCGACTGTTCGTTTAGAGGCTGTGCGCATTGGCATCTTAGTGGCTAAGTCTCGGGCAGCAGATTGGCGACACACAGTAAATCTGATCGGGGAAAACCCAAATCAAACCCAAAAGATACTGGAGTAGTGGACAAATTGATGCTTTGGTGCACCGATTGCCTAAATTGGCCATACGCTCGCGGGCTATTTCAATAGAATTGTCTATCCTGACTAGTGGTCGAACGTGAAGAAATCCAGGACCATGCCTGATGCCCCAATCACCTTCGTCTGTGCGATGGGTAACACCATGGCCACCAGCACCAGTGGCAACTTCATGGAGCAAGGACTTGGTGCAATTGCAGTGACAAACGGCAACTCCATTGATGGAATTGGTTCGAACAACGAAGGTAACGCGATTAAACCCAAACCCTTGTTGTTGAACCCTGTTTTTTTTTTCTGACTGTTACCTGTTGATCCCTCACGTTTTGCAGTGATGCCATCCAACTTGACTAAATTGTAGAGTCGGCCCCCAGAATCCACTGGAATTGCATAGACGTCTTGAGATTTTGGCGCTTCTGCAATTCCAGCCCCACACATGTTGAAAATTATACAGGTGCCCTTGGATTCTTCCGATATTTGAATTCCACCTGGAATTTTTAACCCTTGTTGTTTTCGGCCCGATTGTTGTGATATTTATGAATTTATGGCCTACAGTGCGCATAGCCTTGGTGCACCTCTATCAAAACCCCGGATATTTTATTGTGGTACCACTGATACAATGACAAATGACCCGCGAGATATTTGCAAGTCAACAGTTCCTAAGCAAACAAAAATTCAGACAACTAATGGGAACCTCGCTCTAGTTCAGGGAGCAAGTGTTATTACATTATCGCCCAATATTACTTTTCCTGACTGCTTATATGTTCATGCCTTGTCTTGCAAGTTATTACCGATTAGTCAATGTAACGAAAGAGTTGAATTGTGGTGCCCTGATGTTTCCGAGTTTTTTTTTATTGCAGGACATCAGGACGGGGGAGATCATTGTTATGGCACTAAACATGGAGAACACGAGACTTGTATGTTGGCTCGCGAGACAACAAACAAGCAGGCTTGGTTGTGGCACCGAAAACTTGGCATCCCTCCACTGGTTATCTCAAACTTTTATTTCCTCATTTTTTTTAGGAATAATACATTACTGCACTGTCATACATGCGTTCTATCCAAAAGCCATAAACATTCAATTCTTACCCAGTGTCAAATACTCATTCCCCTAGTGCTCTTTCAATCATACACTCTGATGTTTGGGGGGCCTGTCCCTAATTCATGTTCAAGTGGCTTTCGTAACTTTATTTTATTTATTGATAATTGTGTTGGGAAAATGACCTAGAGCAATAATCTTTTGATGGTCCACCTGTTTGTCTTGTGTATTGGAGGATTTATGTCATTTTGTTCCATGAGTTTTATATGTTGCATGGATCATTCGAGTTGAGGACTCGATTTGTGCTACTCCTTCATGATTGATAACTAAAAACTCTAAACAAGTCCCTAATCTTGTATCATTAGCATGGAACACTAGATGATTATGATGACTAGTATGTGGATTAATGCATGATCATATTTTATAGATCATTGATATGAGATATCTATTTAATCACATAGATATGCGTGTACGGGGTACATAGTATTGAACATGACCCACATTGACTAGTTGTATGAATTGTATTTGTGTCATCAGCAAAGTAAGATAATATTAATTCAGTTATTTGAGATATTCATAATTCTAGAATTAGTATATATTACGTGGGATTATCAAACGTTGCTTTTAGTCGAGGGCTGTAAAGGTATTTTTTTAATATGCATGACTTATGCTGGAGTTTGTGAATGATCAAGAAGATACCTTTCGTCGTCTCACTTTATGTGAGATTAATGATATCTCTGGACCCCTTGATGCAATAATAAATGTTATTAAAGGGCTATAAAATAATTACGTACTGAGGATCAAGAAAATCATTTAGTGGTCAAAGATGACATATTTTTACGCTTGGCATTAATTAATGGTATTACGTGATGAATAAATTAATACTGAAGGAGATTAAAGAATCATGATTTTTCTGTACTAGATTGGGTGATCATAATGCATTGCTAGATGCCAATTACAATTTATAATTAAAAGAATATTAAATTATAAATTCTATTGGGTCGCTCTATTTGATAAATAGAAGCATAGAGAATTAATTATGCGTTCATGAAATCCATTAATTCACGGTTACTAGGCTCAATTGAAATTGAGCCCAGTCCAATTTACGGCTACTGAGCTCGATTTAATCGAGCCCAACTCAAAGAATATGGCAAATGAGCTCTATATAAATACCTTAATATTATCAAAAATATGTGGAGTTGGTCGAGCTTCAAAGCCTTTGAAAAATTGTTGAGAAGTTCGATATCCTTGTTGCATTCTCTACTTGAGAAGGACTTGGAATTTTTTGGCAAAAACTTGAACGAGTTTTCTTCTCTTTTCCGAGGCTTAAAGGTTAGAGCTAGCACTCATTTATACACATATAAGCTATACACTTTGGGTGTATAAATCTCAAGGGAAGTGGTGGTGTGGACTACTCTAGAGGGTGGACACTTGAACACCTAGAAGGAGCTTTCTTGCATGAATTAGTGATTCTACAAGAGGTAAACAAATTTCTTCTCTCTTGTACCATCAAGTTGTGTAAATTAGCAAAGATCTTTGGTTAAAAGATCTCTGAAATTTTTGCTATGTATGCTTAACACACACTTATGTTTACGCTTTTGCACAAATTTTGCATCATGATTGCTAATTTTGGTGCTTGTCAATTATAATCCTTGTTGTACGATACTCCTCTCATCGCTCTCTTACTTGTTCGACTTGTGTACTTGCAAGAAAATAACCAACAATTTTTTGGTGCCTTTTGTCGGGGATTGTTTAGTTCGATAATATCAATACCAAGTGAGTTGTTAGCAATATTGGACTTTTTATTTCAGTTATTTTATTTTCATTTAACTTGTATTTTGTAGGTTGTATGTGAACCTTTCTGAAGATGAATCTTTAAGCTTGGGAGATCCAAAAATTGAACGAATTTTTCAAGCAAATAGGAGAGCTAAACGAGAGGTGCTAAAATAACAAAGAAATTTGGCAGATGTTGGTGATTTAGCTGTAAGGCCAAATGAGGATGACAGACCCATGGAGGATTTTGATCTACCCCAAGCTGATGAAGATGCCCCATCCATCTGAAGGCTTTGCATTCAACCAAATAATTTTTAGTTGAAGCCAACCACAATCCAATTATTGTAGCAACATTCTACATATGGTGGCTCATCTACTGAGGATCCAAACTCGCACATGCGCGTATTTGTTGAAATTTGTGACAATCAAAAATATGCTGATGCAAGTCAAGAAGCCATTCAGCACAGGCTCTTTCTCCTTTTCTCTTCGAGCCAAGGCAAGGAGATGATTGAATTGTATGCCATCAAATTTCATCTTTGGGATGACTTGAGGAAACAATTCTTTATCCAACTCTTCCCACCCTCAATGACCGCCAATATCTTGAGTGAGATAACTTCCATCAGAAAGCAGGATATGGATTCATTATATGAAGCATATGAACGCTTCAAAGATCTTCTGAGAAACTGTCCAAACCAAGGATTGCCTCATTGGAGGAAAATTCAGGCATTCTTTAATGGATTCGAGAGTCCAACTCCGAGGGAAATTGATGTGGTTGCCAATGGAATGTTTGTGAAGAAGTCTTATAATGAGGCCTATATTCTACTTCAAGCCATGGTCAAAAATTGTTGTTGTGGGCCAAATGAAAGAGAGAATCACAAGAAAATAGCCGAAATGTATGACATTGAAAAGGTTGATGCACTTGCTGCCGCAATGCATGTCATGAATGGAAAGATTGAGAGATTGGTGTTCCAAGGGCTTTCACCAAGGCATGTTATGATGGTGTAATAGCCATCTTTCAAAGTATGTGGGGGATTCATCCCCGAGAACAATGCCATGAGGGAACCTCAATGGATAACGTCACACTGGAGTAATTTCACTCCAAGGATGAATGATCATCCAAATTTTTTCTTGGAGCAATAGCCAACATGTTTTGAATCCTACAACCCAGAGTTCTGCACAGCCTCAGCCTCAGACTGTGAGGCGACCTCACAGGTCTCCTAATGATGACCTCATAACACACTGGCCACGACAACTAAGAGCAATCAAGACCTGATACCGCAGCTGACCATGACCTCAAGAAGTTTCATGCAGGAAACTCGAACTAACTTCAAGGACCAGTCTGTATCTATAAGTAATTTGGACGTACAAGTTGGACAATTGGCAAACCAGCTCTAGGAAAGACCACAAGGAGTACTACCAAGCACTACAGAGGTGAATCCTAAGGAACACTATCAATCCATAGTCCTTAGAAACGGAAAAGAATGAATATCCATGTTGCAAAGAAAAACATAGAAACAAGCCATGGGGAGCCTATACCCTTGAAAAATGAAGATCAAAGACCACCAGTACCATTCCCACAAAGACTAAAGCAAGGAAAATTAGATAAACAATTTCAAAAGTTTCTTGATGTTTTCAAGAAAAAACTGCATATTAACATTCCTTTTGCAGAGGCCTTAGAACATATGCCTTGTTATGTCAAATTTATGAAAGATATTCTATCAAACAAGAGAAAATTTGAAGACTATGAAACAGTAGCCTTAATCGAAGAGTGTAGTGCAATTCTCTATAAGAAATTACAACCTAAACTGAAGGATCAAGGGAGTTTTACTATCCTTTGTTCTATTGGAAATTATACATTTGCCAGAACATTGTGTGATTTAGGTGCAAATATTGATTTAATGCCTTCGTCAATTTTTCAGAAACTTGGATTAGGCAAAGCTCAGCCTGCAACTATATCTCTACACGTCGTTGACCGATCTATTAAGCACACTAAAAGGATTATTGAAGGCGTTCTTGTCAAGGTGGACAAATTCATCTTTCCAGTTGATATTATTATTCTTGATGTGGAAGAGGATCGTGATATCCCCATCATCCTGGGAAAGACATTTTTGGCTACAGGAGGTTCATTAATTGATGTGCGAAGAGGAGAACTTGTGCTCAGATTCAAAGAAGAAGAAGTAAAATTCAATGTCTTTCGGGCATTGAAGCATCCTGACCACAGAGAGGATTGTTCAAGCATAGAATCTACAGAGTCCTTACCTCAGGCTGATGTTGAATACCACAAAGATGAACTAAAGAACTATTTGGTAAGCAACAATCCTGCCATTCTAGATGAGCCAGGAGTCAAGGAATATGCTAATTGGTTAGAGGCAAATGATGCACACAACAAAATCTATTTTGAAGACTTGGTAGAAATACCAAAACCACAAGCGAGCTTAATTGAACACGCACCCACCATGGAGTTAAATCCACTACCCACACCTTTGAAATACGCATTCTTGTGTAAGGAAAGCAAAATGCCAGTCATTATTTTGAGCACCTTATCACAAATGGAGGAAGAAAGCTTGTTGCGAGTGTTCGGGAGCATAAATGTGCTATTGGATGGACTATTGCGGACATCAATGGCATTAGCCCATCCTTGTTCATGTACATAATTTTATTGGAAGAAGATAGCAACCCTGTACAGTTGCTCAGGTTGATTGAATCCAGTAATGAAAGAAGTGGTGCGGAAAGAAATTATGAAATGTTGGATGCTTTGGTAGTGTGCCCAATCTCTTATAGCATTTGGATTAGTCCAGTGCAATGTGTCCCCAAAAAGGGAGGCATGACTATTGAGGCAAAGGAAAAGAACGAATCTATACCTATGAGGATAGTAGTAGGCTGGAGAATATGTATGGATTCTTGAGTTCTGAACGAAGCCATGAGAAAAGATCACTACCATTGCCTTCTCGGAACTAAATGCTAGATAAGTTTGTTGGGCACAAATTTTATTCCTATCTTGATGGATACTCAGGGTATAATCAAACCTACATTTCCCAGAGGATCACAAGAAAACTACCTTCACTTGTCCATACAACACTTTTGCTTTTCGTCGGATGCCTTTTGGGTTGTGCAATGCCCCAACCACTTTTCAAAGATGTATGACGGCTATATTTTTCAGACATGGTGGAATACAGTATTTCATACAATCTATTATGCAAGTAGGACAATGAATGCACCTAAGTTGAACTATGCTACCACTGAAAAAGAACTCCTGGCCATTATAATTGCTATCAATAAATTCCTGCCATATGTCTTGAGGAGTAAAGTGTTGGTTTACACTGACCACCCAGCCATCAAATATCTAATGGTGAAGAATGATTCCAAGCCACGCTTAAGAAGATGGATTCTACTACTTCAAGAATTTGATGTGAAGATCAAGGACAATCATCTATCCAGAGTGGAAAACCATAATATAACTGAAGGTGAAGAATGCCTATCAATGATCATTTTCCAATGAAAGGTTGCTAGCTATGCAAAGAAGTCAAGGGCCTTGGTATGCCGACATAGTTAACTATGTTGCATGTAAAATTATTCCTATGGACAACGTTGGCAACAAAGGAAAAGGTTCTTCTCCAAGGTGAAATACTACTCATAGGATGACCCCATATTATACAAGCATTGTTTGGATCAAGTCATTTCGGATATGTATTCCAAAAGAGGATGTACCTTCAATATTAACTCACTGTCACTCTCTTGAATGTGGAGGACACTTCGCAGGGAATTGTAGAGCCGCAAAGGTACTACATAGTTGTTTCTATTGGACATCCCTATTCAAAGATGCACAATCGTTTGTAAGTTTAGGCGACATATGTCAAAGAATGGGACAATTTAAAAAAGAAATGAGATGCCTCTTTAATCCATCCTAGAGGTGGAGATCTTTGATGTTTGGGCACTTGAATTCATGGGACAATCCCACTTTCTTTTGGTTGAAGATATATCTTGGTAGCAGTGGATTATGTTTCCAAATGGGTAGAAGCAATAGCTATCCCAACAAATAATGAGGTAGTGGTGCTAACGTTTCTGCACAAAAACATATTTTCATGGTTCGGCACTCCAAGATGCATTATTAGCGATGGTGGAATGCATTTCCGTACCAAACCATTTAAAGTTTGCTAACAAAGTATGGAGTCTTCCATCGCAATGTCTTAGCATCATCCACAAACAAATAGTCAATCAGAGATATCAAACAGGGAAATTAAAAATAATTTGGAGACGACAGTGAATTCATTGAGGAAGTATTGGGAGAGCAAGCTCGATGATGCACTCTAGGCATACAGGATCGCTTACAAGACTCCAATTGGTATGTTTTCATATCGCTTGGTGTATGGAAAAGCCTGCCATCTCTTTCTATGGAGCTTGAACATAAGTCATATTGGGCCATGTGGCACTTAAATTTTAACACGCAGGCAATGGGAGATAAGAAAGTACTCCAATTGAATGAACTTGATGAGCTATGGGATGATGCATATTAGAACGCCAAGATTTACAAAGACAGAACCAAAGTTTGGCATGATAAACAAATTTCAAGAAGAAATTTCCACCCATGGAAGAAGTATTATTGTTTAATTCCAAACTCAAATTATTTTCATGAAAGCTTAAGTCCAAATGGTCTGGACCATTCAACATCACACAAGTATTTCCTTATTGGGCTATTGAGATTACTCATCCAAACAAATCGGATAGGATGAATTCTCAAACTTAGTTAAATGACGGAGGCTTAGCATAAAAAAAAAGTGGATCCCAACATCCTTAAATGAATTAACCTACCTAGATACAAAGTAATTCCGGTATTGTGATGACTGCGTGCGGAGAGGGATAACCAATGAGTACATAAAACCAGGCCGTGTGTGCATGTGTTCAAAAATTAGATCCATAACTTTTGTTCTAAGCATGAGATGTTTGCTTGAGCACAAGCAAAGATTTATGGTTTTATACCAACTTAATAGTGACAATTTTGGCTTAAATCTGTTTATCTTAAATGGGATAGAATGCCTTTCACGTCCTTTTCTTGTGCTGCGCAATGTCTGAAGATGAAGAACGAAGGCTCTACATTTAGAGGTTTTGTCCCCAAAGACTTCAATCACAGTGCCATCCTAGTTATCACTATTTTCAATGGCGAGAATCTACAAAACCCTAAGTACACTAAATATCCTAGGTAGAGTATCTTACCCCTCATTTTGGCTGCAAACGTCCGATGGAAGCTACCTGCCACGATATAAGACATTTGGCGTGACAAGGAGTCAAATCATATAGTACCTAGTCTTGGTTCTTGTTCGAAAAAGAAGGGTTAGAGGATATCATCTGAGAGCAATGTTTGAAGGGAGTTCTTGGAGTTTCTCTTTATTTAGTTTACTATAAACTTTTTAGCTATGTGCTTTTGTTATGACTTTGCCTTAAGCATGGGCTAAAAACCCTCGTCTAGGGCATGATGTAGCCCTTGATGAATTCGGGGAATTAGTTGAATGTTTAGCTTGTTATAATGTTAATAAGGTTGTTTAGTTTTGCTACTCTTCCATCCTAAGTTGCTTGTGCCTGGCCTACATTTGTGAATTTACTAAGCATAATGGGAGGCCGAGAGGCACAAACTATGCTAGGCCTGGCATAAACAACAATAATTACAATAGCTTGAGAATGTCTATGAGGTTATTGCTACTGTGTGAGAATTAACTAAATGTAAAGCCTTTGGTGTATTCAACGGTGGCATTCGAGAGGTTCATGCTTATATGCAGTATAGGGGCGCTTATTCTTGAGAGATATTTGCATTTAAGGAAGTAGAATCTGGTACATAACTAGTTGAAAACGTAGTTGAGATAGGTAGAGACAAGGTTCATCTAACACACTTGCAATTTGTTGATGATACATTGTTGTTTGGAAATGCATCGTGGAGCACAATTAAATCTTTCAAAGCCATCCTTCAAAACTTTGAGATTGCCTCAGGACTGCGTATCAACTTATGCAAAAGTAACCTGCTGGGAATCAATATGCCTCAGTCAACAGTGGAGGACATAGCTACATACATGGGCTGCAAAAAAGGTTCCTTATTGTTTAAATATCTTGGACTTCCCGTGGGAGATAACCCAAACAAACACTCCATATGGAATCCTGTTTTAGAAAAATTTAGCAGAACTCTAAACCGATGGGATCACAAGTCTATATCCACTAGAGGAAAGCTGGTGCTATTAAACTCAGAATTGGCTTCCTTGCCAGCTCATTCCTTTAGTTTCTTCACAACTCCTTCATCTGTCATCAAGAAGTTGATTATCTTATAGAGATCCTTCTTTTGGGGAAGTAATAAGGACATGAAGAAGATATGTTGGATAGTCTGGGACAAGATAACCACACCAATTACAGGAGGAGGACTGGGAATACGTAGTCTAAGTACCTTTAATGCATCCATGCTTGACAAATTTGGAGATACAATTTTGTTTGAGGAGAGCAGTCTAGTAATGGAGATACTCAAGTCTAAATATAACAGAGGTGGTATACTTAAACCTGGGGATTTAAGAGAACTAAGAAAGCCTAATGATGGGAGTCCTGGAGGAAGAAGAAGAGGTAGACTTTTATGCTTCCAGTTGGAACAACCTACAAGAGACATTAAATTGTAACTAGTTTAGTGAAAACAAAAAGATCAGCCTAGCTTGTGGTTAAGGCATCCGGCTTTGGATTGATAAATGGCATCAAAACATATACCTATCTTAAAGATATCAAAGAATATTTAGAGGAGTCACTTTAAACAAAGATATCTAAATATCATAAATAAGCCATTGGGTCGAAAATACCTGACACTGGACATGGTTCTGGAGGAGATAGCTGAGGGATATAGAACTTATTGATCTACCTGACTTACTGTGTTTTCTACAGGGCAAAAGACCTGACGTGTCAAGCCAAGATAGATATGTGTTTGAAGGTAACATGGATGGCAGTAACACAGTAAAGGTTGTATATAACAGATCACGACTACTTCACCTACAGCCTACACACAAGAGGAAACAAGCAACCTTCAATGTATATGGAGCAGGATTGCTCCAAAAAATAATAATCTTTGCTTGGAAGTTAATTCAAAATGCACTGCCAATCAAGGCAGTCCTACAACAGAGGCATATCATCCCTAATGGATAGGACATTAGCCGTTCTCCGTACCGCTCAGGTACTGAATCCACTGAACATCTTTTCACTAATTGTTTTGTACTTGTGCAAATTTGGAAAGCTGTGAAATCATGGCCATCAATTGATGACATGGGAATACTCAATGAACTACAAGCTCCAACACCGCAGATTTTCTTAGCAGCTAAACCCCAAGATGTTAATGAAAATTCCTGGAAATCAATATGGTTAGCCATGCTCTGGTTTACACGGAAAACAAAGAACTTGTTACAGTTCCAAGCCAAAGAAATAAATATAGTGCAGATTGTTCAAAATATTCGGAGGGTATCATGGCTCTGGATTAGAGCAAAAAGAATAGGGAGACTATTCCCTTATTTTGTCACATATTGGTTGCTAAAATCAAGAAACTGCCTACACTTCACACCCTGATCTTTAGTTGGATTGATCAGCAACAGGCTCCACTTCAGAACAGCTCAACCGAAGCACTCTCAAGCATACTCACATCTTGAAACATTACTAAGTATAGTTCTGAATGAGTTGTGTACCAATTCCTAATAACAACTGGGAACTGATAGGTTGACAAACACGACATTGGAATCTATACTTGCATCCTGTTGTTAGTATGTTGATAACTATGATCCGTGTAGTTGAGTTGTGTACCGAATTGATTGATATGTTAACAACTATGAAGGTGGGGGAGTTATGTAACAGCAAAACCTTTCATAGATTGGGAGCTGAGGAGGAAATAGATGAGTATGGAACTCAGGTTTTTTAGAGATAGCATACCTGTTGCAGAGAAACCCTACCCAAAGAATACAAAAGAGCAGCAAAAATGGAAGGATTCACATTGAGCAGTTTTTATGTATACATAGTAATAGTAGTTTTGTATATGATTGTTTATAAGGTAGGTTCTGTTTATAGTATTTGTACTCTTTATTTTATTTAATGGCTTAACAAAAAAAACTTTATATATATTTATAAATATATTAATAAATTATTTACATAAAGGAAAAAAAAAAATACAAGGGACTCCTGTTCCTACTAGAAGGTCTCTACTGACAATATCTTTGATGTTGAACTGAATGTCATGTCGTTCCTTTGTGTCCCATTCTGGTATAGCTAAGGGTGATCTAGTATATAGTTCACCTAGCGTCATAGAAGATCACACAGTATCTCAACATTTAGATCATTGCCATTGTACGCTTTTCACCGGATATAATGTCATGACTGTCACATTGTCAATCACCCATTGTAGGGAAATTGGTAACAAAGTAGTAAGATAAATTGACAATAACACCTCTGGAGCACATCAAATGGTGAAGTCACTACCCCTAGATACCCGCACTCAAGAACTCTTCCAATTACTTTGAGCGTGCATGATTCTTCTACATATGTTTTTTTTTTATAAGCCAAGTATTTACAAATGTAGAAAAACAACAAAAACAACAAGGAAAATAAAGGAAACCAAGAAAACATATGCAACTATATGCAAGCGTGTCATCTTGATGGAAATGAGTGTCTAAAGAGGGAGACAGTGTGTGATCTCTTGATCATGAACTGTATATCATGCCCTTCCTTCTTATCCTCCCTTATAGCTAAGGGTGATCGGAAACATAGCTCCCCTAACGTCATGAATGCATAGGCATCTCAGCATTGAGTTGCCTTTACCCGCTTTTCACCAAGTCTGGATGTCATTGCTATCTACTTATCGATATCCTTTTCAGGAATATTGGTACATAGCTCAATCCATCTGGATGAGCTATCCCTGTAATGTGAAGAACATAATTCGGGTTGAGCTAGGATATACAAGTTCACTTTCAATTGAGCAGTCGGCCTCCTTCACCTCTTATACTCATTGCCTCCACTGATTTTAGCACTTGAGCTTTCATCTGCCTCATATATTTTTGTCCTGCTTTCATTGAACAGGCATAGCACCCTTTAGTCCTCATGGATATGCCTAACAGTGCATCTTAAATGTCGTTGCTTTCTTGTTGGTTTTGCCACATCTTCTGGCCAAATTCTGAATTGACTACACTGATGCTGGATTTTCCATGAAGATGCTGATATTTAATGCCCCCTGAATTCGTGCCTACTCTGGAGTATCTCTTTAGTGCGTTATTCTCTGCAGCTTACAACCTTCTATTTTGTGACCTCCTTGTGAATGCAAAACTCTGAGCTGCTATCTTCTTGGCTCTTAATTGAGGAGTGCATCTGCTACAGCTCAGTTGCACGACATTTCTTTTTCTTGAGTCTCTCATCCCCTTGATTCAGAGCAGGAGTTGTGAATCCATTAGAACTGTGTGTTCCCCTCAATCTGCTCCATTTCGGCAGGTATGTGGATTACTTTTCTTAATTCTGTACGCCGTCCTATGAGTTTGCTTGAGTCATTCCATTAGTTAGCACCAACATACATGTCTAATAGAGTTGCATAAACAAACATCCTTTATAGAGCACAATAAAAATGAAAATATGGATTGAAAGGACGTTCCCCAAGAGCGTGAGGCTGCTCAGGGAGAGGGTGGGAATGAAGTGATAGTGGTTGTCTTCTTGGATAATAAGTACCTCCCATCCGCCCTGTACCATATTCACATGCGACCAAATAAGATAGCCAGAGAATGACAGTAAAAATAAATCGTGACAAGAAGAGAATACTATAGATTAAGCTGATCTTCTGTCTCATGTCACTGTTATTTCTGGTTTTGTGACATTTCTGGCTACTGTGCTTCTATCATCTGATAGCAGCTGAGTTGATGACGGATGTTCTGCTACATCCATAAGATCATGTGCCTTTATCCTGTATGAAATCAGCAGAGAGAGAATATTATATTTGACAAAGCTTAACATAAACATGAAAATTTACGCTGTGTAGTTTCATCTGTTAGTGTGTTCCCTATTTGTTCTCCTACTGTTGGTTGGTAGTAGATGCCATTTCAGCGACTACATGATCACACTCTAGCTCATTGTTGAGTGTTGAAATCCCATACATGTGGCTGGGTGAATTAACCAGTCATTGAATGAGTATGTGAATCCTCTCCATCCTGCTTCAACCATATCCAGGTATTTCCTTGCACAGCTTGCACCAACTGATCTATATTAGATTATGATCCATTAAAGTGAACCTAATTCCTTGCTTTCCACTCTTGCCACATTACAGCTAACCATATATTTATCCATGATTCATATTTGATTCTGGGAGTTTGTTGTCTACGTGCTGTGACAGTGTTGGTACTTCATTTGTGATCAGAGCAACTGCATTTGTTCCTTTAATACATCCTTCAATTTGGATCCAGACCCGTTTTATGAATCTACATTCCTGGAATAGATGCGACGTTGTTTCTTGATGTGCTTTACACAAATAGCATAAAATTCCATGTTCTGCAAATATAATCTTCCTTTCCTGTAATTTTTTCTGTGTTAGCAATCCATTTTGCAGAAGTTTCCAGGCAAGTACACTGACTTTTTCTGTACCACTTTGTTCCAGACCATCTCTAGCCTCTTAGATGCTTCTTCAGTGTACAACCGTGCATACATATTTATGATATGTTGATAACCATCCCGGACTGCATAAGTACTGTCTTTAGTCCCTCTGAGTCTGTATCTGTATTTGCCTTCTTGATTTGGTTTCAAGTCCTATAACAGTGTGTGAACAACAGCCAGTTCATTGTGTTCATTACCTCTGAAATTCCTCCTCCAAGATACATGCCACTGCCAACTGTTGTGATGCCATATTTCAGATTCTGCCACACAAGTTTTGGTGTTGAGAGCTATGTGGTACAGTAGAGGAAATCTCTCTGCCAAAATCATATTTGTTTCCCATTTGTCCAACCAGAACCGTACTCCTCTTCCATCTCCCATCTGTATCTCCATGTTCTGTTGAAACCAGGAGGTGCTTAGAGTTGTTTCAAGGCTATTCCACCACTCAGAGGTATAAGCTATGCCTCTATGTCTACCTCTTCGATTGCTGATCAGAATATCCAGTGGTTTTAGTTCTTTTAAGCTTCCAACTGATAGCAGACCGTGTTCAGCATATCTGGATTTCAGGATGTTTAAAATTAGGCTGTTTTCTCCTTGTAGAACTCGGTCTCCCCATTTTCCCAACAAAGCCTCATTTAATGCCTCCAGTTTCCTTACTCCCATTCCTCCTTTCTTCGTGTCTGTTGTAATTTTTCCCCAAGAAATCCATGCCATCTTTCTTTTGTCCTGCGTGCTGCCCAAAAAGAAAGCTCTTTGCTTCTTTTTTTTCCAGTTGTTTGATCACAAATTTTGGAGCTTTATAGAGACCAAAGAAGTGGGATGGTAATGCATTCAGTACCGAGTTCAACATTACCAATTTACCTCCCATAGAAATGAGCTTGTTTTTCCAATCTGCTAACCTGCTATCACATTTATCCAAAACAGGCTTCCAAACATGTGTTCTTCCAAACTTTGCTCCAACTAGCAAATCTAAGTATTTGAGTGGTAAATTATTTATTTTGCATCCTAGGTACTGGGCCATCTCTTCCATCAAAGGTTCAGGGGTGTTTATTCCAATGAGGTGGCTTTTGTGATAGTTGATTCTAAGCTCTGATAGTAACTCATTTTTTTAGAATGGCTTTCCATATTTTGATTGTCTCCCACGATCCTTTACCAAACAAAATTGTATCATGCGCGAATTGTAAGTGTGAGATAGGTAAATGTTGCCTTCCCACTTTAGCTGGCTCAAACAAAATCATCTCTGCGGCCATGGTGATTAGGCTAGATAAGCCTTGTGCTGCTATGGTAAACAAGAATGGTGATATAGGGTCGCCTTACCTCAGACCTCGTGTGGGATAAAACTCTTTTGTGGGACTTCCGTTAATTAACACTGAAGCAGAAGCTAACTCCAAAAGTTCCTTGATCCACCATCTCCAGCAAGGGGGAAAAGCCATCTTATCCATAACATCCAGAAGGTAGTTCCAATTGAGTTTATCATAGGCCTTTTTAAAGTCCACTTTGAAAATCAAAACCTGTTTTTTGAACTTCTTTGTTTCATCTATCACTTCATTAGCAACGACCACCCCGTCCAATAACATTCTTCATTCCATATAAGACATCTGGTTTTCAGAGAAAACATCTTGTAGAACTCCACTGATTCTTTTGGCAAGCACTTTTGTTATGATTTTGGGCATACTTCCAATGAGTGTTATTGGCCGAAAGTGTTGTACCTCAAGAGGTTCTTTGTTTTTTTCAATCAAGGATATGAAAGTTGCATTGCTGCCTTTTGCAAGCTTCCTATTTCTGTAAAATTCTTGCATCATTACCAAGATGTCTTCTTTCACCAATGGTAGAAAATGTTTAATGAAACTGAAGTTCACTCCATACGGCCCTGAACTTTTCTTGTTTCCACAACACTTAATAGCTTCCAGTACCTCCTGTTCTGTAAAAGGGCAACTTAGATGATGTTTGGATGTAGCAGACAGTGATTTGAATCTCATATTGGCAGGTGTGGGCCGGTTCCATGTTACTTCAGTGAACCTGAAGGCAAAATATCTTCTGAAACAATCTTTTACAAGCTCTGGTTTCTCTATCCATGTATTGTTGTCCCATACCCCGCAAATATTATTTCTCTTCTGGTTGATGTTGATCCATTTGTGAAAAAAAAAGTGTTTGTATCCCCCATTTTTAACCATTGCACTCTGGATTTCTGATAGTTTATACTGCTGAGTTGTTTAGTTGTTGTCTGCAGTCTTCTTTGCAGTTCTGCCAGATCCTGCTGATAGGTGATTCTGTCAAACACTGCATTGTCTTCTTCAGCTTCAATTTCCAATCTGTTCAACTCCTTTTTCACCTGTTTCTGCTCAGATACTAAATCTCTTGGCACTTGTTTATTCCATTCCTTGATGTCCTGTTTTACAACCTTTAGTTTCTGCATAATTGTTTTGCTAGCATAACCTTCTAATCCACTATTTTCCCATGAGTTCTCAACAAGTGCGTTGTAGTCTTCCATCTGAAGCCAAAAATCTAACACTTTATGCGGCTTTGGTCCCCAATTCTGCACCCTATAATTCAAACTCACCGGAAAATGGTATGATTCCCCTTTGTCTAAACCAATTTGAATCAAATTCATGTCCTGTCCTAGCCATTTTTCTTTAACTAGAAACCTGTCAAGCCTGCTCATTGCCTTCAGTGATTTTAAATGCCATGTGAATCTTCTTCTTGTTATCCTTAAGTCATAGAGATCCATCTCCCTTACAAAGTTACTGAACAAAATAATCTCCATCTCACTATGTTGCAATGTTGTTCCTTTTCTTTTGTTTTTGTGTAATATGGCATTGAAATCGCCCATAAGACACCACTTCTCTTCACCTTTTCCTGTATATTCAGCTGTCAGTTCAGTCCATTGCTGCTGTTTTCCATTCAGATTGTTTGGACCATACACATCTATCGTATTTGATACCTTTTCTTCATTGTGCCAATATCCTCTTACTCCTAAGTATCCTAGGCTTGACACCATACTTTCTCTTTTAAATTTTCTACTATTCAAGATACATAGTAGACTTCCTGATCGTCCATCTGACCCTCTATATGCCCATTCAAAATCCAAATCATACCACAAAAATGCGCGCAACCTCTGATCCATCTTGGTTTCTTGCATGCTTATCTAATCAAGTATCTGATGATGAACGAGATTCTTGACACTTCTCTTTCTGTCGGTTCCTCCGAGTCCTCTTACATTATATATGACAAGCTTCATTTGGCTATTGATTTTTCTGATGTGTTGTGAGTTCTCAAGGATTCACATTTAGCTCCTGCAGCGTTCTGTTGATTTAATTTCATTAACTGGTTTTTGCACCCTTCTACATCTGGATCATAGGATATACCTAATCTATATCCTATGTTCATCATATCTGTGACCTCATTAATTTGTTGGTTGTCTGTTGGTTATGTGATGTGTTCTGCAGACTCAGCAGCTTTTTGCTTCTCAAAGGTAAATACTATTTGATCCAACCTTTTGTCAAGCTCGGCTTTGTTTTTGTCCATCTCCATATTCTTCTCCTTTCTTGTTTGACTTCTAGTTTTTGGACCAACACCCTTACATACATGCACTTTCTTCTTTCTGATAGGTGTGCCTTCTTGATATTGTATTGTACCAGGGGAGGAAACTCAAACGGATCCTGAATGGGATCATCCACTGCTACTGAACACTCCGAATTTTGCTCATTCTCTTGGATATCATCTGAAATTTCTTGTGCACCATTTTTTGTTTCATTCTGCTGATTAGCTACCTGATGTACTATTTTTGCCACATCCTGATTATTCATTTGTGTGCCACTATCTATTTTTGTATCCACTGTTATGCCCCTCTGTGGTGTATGTTCCTCTTTTGTGCCTGTGTTGTCATTTGGATGCTCTTCTGTTACCTGAGTGAGTGCCAGTTTATTTGGTTCCACTTCTGGTTGTACATCCTGAACATCCTGATGTATAGTAGGCCACCAGTCAACTTGGTTTGGTTGCCATTGTAGCATGAGCAATGGTGGGGGGTCCTATTCCTTGAAATCGACTGCTATTCTTTTGTTCTCTTCTTCAACTCTTTTAGTCTTAGATTTCTCTAATGCTATATATGCAGAATTTTCCTGAGTCTCATTTGCAGTTCCTGATTCATCAGCAGTATTTGATTTTATATCATAAGTGTCAAAAGCTTCTTCGTGCCAATTCACCTGTCTGTGTTGTTCAGCTACCTCTGTTATGAGTAGATTACATATTTTTCTGTCAATCTCAACAGGTAGTGTTTGATTGATCAGTTCCGTTTTGTTCACCTCTATTAGCATTAGTGTCGCATCTAGGTTGAGTCTAATTCTGGTATCCTCATCTATTTTTTCAAATATGCCAAACTGAGAGCCAATAACTTTAAATGTCTCTTCATTCCATACCTGAACTGGCAAACCTTGGACCTTAATCCAACATAATCTTTTGAACACCACATTGAAACCTTCTGATGGAGACCAGTTATCAAGCCATGCTCGATCTTTGTTCATAAGATTTTCAAGATCGCCTTTTTCCTCTTCCCAGAGTAGAACATATCCAACTCCCATTGAACTTAAATTGATTGACAAGTATCCAGCCATTTTTAATGCCAGCTCAAATTTCCTCCACTCGTTCATCACTTTCACCTTGCATACATAACTATCAGTTAACCAGAGAGTGTCTTCATCTGATGCTAGCAATACCAGTTTTCCTTCAATCTGACTACCTCCATCATCCTTGGTGTTACTGCATGAAGCCCCATTGCTCCGTCCCGTCCAAGCCTGGAATTCATTTCTCGTTGGAGGTATTGTAGTATTCTTCTCTTTTTCCATAAACGGGATCCAAACCTGAGTACTAGTTTCCTTCAGAGAAGTAGCCAACCTTGTCTGATTTCTATTGAAGCGAGCACAATTGGCCTCCAGCCTATATGAACCTAACCATATATTGTTTAGCTGAATAAGCAGTGTGTTCAGGTCCTCAACATTTTTGAATTCCACGGATCCGAAAGCTCTTCCATCATTGCTCAATTTCCTTGCAATTGATAGTTCTTCACTGTTCCTTGTTTCCGAAATATAATTTCAAGCCTTTCTTTAGAACAATCGGTCGGGAAATTTGTGAAAAAGAAATTTTGATTTATCTTTGACACTAGTTGTTCTCCCTTTACCTCTCCTGCTATTTTTACTCCGATTATGTGAAACACAGATACGGGATTTTGATAGCTCATAAGGGCATTCCTGTATGCGAAACCATTCGAAAAACTCTGAACTCTGAAAAACTCTCTTTCTAGCCTTAATTGTTGCTCGTCTAATTTGTCTTTCCTGCTGCGGTGGTATTCTCCAATGTGTTGTCATTTTCAGTTCTTGTTAGGACACTCTTGCTTTTTATGTGTGTCCTCCCCTGGGGTAGTTCACCCCGAGGAGAGAAGGTTGACTCTCGTGAGTGTCAGCAGCTGGTAGAACGTCAGTACAGTCTGTTGGTTGTTGAGGAAGAAGGTGAAGTACTATTCATCGGCGGGAACCCTTGACTGGAACTCATGGATGCTACTCAGTTAACGAAGCTTATAATCAAATCAAATGCACTCTTATACATATGTTAGTAGTTGTTATCATTCCATTTTGTGCGTAGATTAGTAAACAAAACTTGAACTCATTTGTCCGAGTTGCATGAAACGTGCAAATTTTAGTGCTTGTCAATTACAATCCTCGTGGTACAACACTCCTTTCATCATCACTCTATTACGTGTTTGACTTATGCACTTGCAAGACAATCAACTCAAAATATGGCCCATACGGTACTTTGATGGTGGGTAATCTAAAGGTCCTGAGATAGGCTGTGATTGGAAATGGGACACCTAGAACAAGGGGCAGGGGGTATGCCTCTCAGTAGTGGAATTCTATCAATGGGATTGCCATCTCAAGTTGGTTCTTCCAGCATATAAAGATCAATGTGGGTAATGGATATGGTGTGAGATTCTAGATTGATAAATGATTGGAGAATACATGATAAATTTCCCTACTCCCTAACTGACTGGACATGCATGTGCTTAATCTTTACTGTATGATATGTGTATGTTTGAATGCAGTGGACCTTATGTGCGACACCAATAAGGAAGTAAGATTCAAAACCACTGACATACAAACCATGGAGTTGTAGGTTCTACAGATGTCTAACATATCTTGATTAAATTGAATATTACCTTCTTGTGATTTGTTCTGAACAGGAGCACGTATGATCTGCACAAGGATGGAATGGCATGAGATCCTTGGACATTTCCTAAGGGGCAAACGACAAGAGATAGGGACAAATGGCTTATAGAATCAGTAAAGGAATGGACCTTGGATCAAGTAGTTGTATTACACCTGCTCTCACATACAAGGGGAAGTTGACTCTTATCAATCTTGTGCTATCATCACTTCCCTCTCACTATTTCTCATGGTTCAAAGCTCCAACCACAGTGATCAAAAGATTGACAACAATGCAGAGAAATTTTTGTTGGGAAAGTTCAATAAAAAAGAAAGATGTGCCGGACTTCTTGGAAAAAATTTGCACCCCATCCGTTGGTGGTCTGGGACACGCTGTCTATCATCCTTCAACAAAGCTATGCTTGGCAAGTGGAGAAATAAACTGCTGAATGGAGACAACTCTCTGGATACTAAGATTCTGAAATCTAAATATGGTATTCAGGGTCTACTTTCTATTGCTGGTTTTAGAGAACTGAATAAACGAATTGTGGTCACTAACAGGCAGAGAGAGAGACACAGAGAAGAACCTATGCATCCAGTTGGTAGTCTTAACTTCAGGAGACTCTTAACAACAACTGCTTTACACAAAATATGTGCATTCAACTGGTAAATGGAGAGAGCATCAGATTTTGGTTGGAAAAATGACACAATGACACCATCTTGGCAACAACCTACCAAAGACTATTAGAAAAGCACAATGCAAGGACATAAGTATAGCTGAGTCTGAAAATTGGATTAGTCGCCGCTGGAATTGGAATTGGCAACGGAAGAGACAATTACTTAACTCTGAGCTACCTTATTTTAATGACCTTCTATTTTCCATTCAGGGTATATCACCACATCACCTCAACAGGGACACATACATTTTCCAGTCATCAAAGATGGGACCATATAAATTCAAAGAGGCATATGGTACACTCACAACTTATACACAACAAGTATTTTCTAATGGACACATAGCACTGACCAAGCACATCTGGAACAACTTTACATCGAAGAAAATTTGTATATTTGCTTGGAAACTAACCTTAAATGCAGTACCTGTGAAATCCAATCTGCAACAAAGGAAGGTGATTCCAGAGAATCAGGAAATTACTTGTCCACTATGTAAAATCTGTGAGGAGACAACAAAACATTTATTACATGAATGCATCCACACTAAGCTACTATGGGGAGGTATACAGAAATCGTTATCACCTCATATGGTAACAGTGGGATTATTATTATTATTATTATTATTATTATTATTATTATTATTATTATTATTATTATTATTATTATTATTATTGTTGTTGTTGTTGTTGTTGTTGTTGTTGTTGTTGTTATACCTAAAAAACCCATCAAGTTTTTGGCGCCGTTGCCGGGGAGTGGCACGATTGTTTTTAGTTGCTAGTAAGTGTGATTTTAGTTATTATTATTATTATTATTATTTTAGTTATTTTTTAGTTTTTCTATTTTT